>CM053785.1:331985508-332243008 GCA_028749045.1 Cupressus sempervirens
TTAATGGAACTTAAATGGTGTTTCTTATTGAATGGATGCATCGTGCAATCTCATTACATGATCATTTCTTGAAATGAATGAACAACATGCCAACAAGATGTATACATTCCTTAAGTAATAATAGAAATGTCTATTAGTATGAATCTCTTTTACATCTCACTTATGTCTACTATGATAAATCAACCTTACCTTTTCAATGCAACTAGAAGCAAAATATTAAATCTTGTAATGCAAATACATAAGAAAATAACCAAATTCTTTAATCCCTTCCATGAAACCCATCCTTCACAATAATATACACAAAATGAGGATCTTATCCTTACAACACAAAACACAAACAACAATGGAATTTTTTTTTTTTTAAAACAATGTTTAATGACATGAAGAAGGATTCATCCTTTTGAAATACACCACACAAGACATATATTTCTCTCCACCAATACAAGGGAATAACCCTGGCTTCTTCTTAGATCCCAAGAGCACAAAACTTACAAGAAAAAAAAAAACATTTACACAAGAACCATGGAGGCTCACTTCCCATCCTAGGCTTCTATGAAGCCACCCACCGAGCTGGGGAAAACAAGACTCAAACGGGTTACACTCAAGTAGCTAACAATGCATACACCATAACATCACAATACATATAAAATTCCTCCAAGGTTTAACACAACGATTCACCATTAGAATCATGAAACACGGGTGACGGTGGGCTCTCCAAAGAGGAGAATGCCATATCCATATTCATATATATATTTGCAATTTCATAATGCCTCTTCAAGGCTATCAAAATACATCCTCCTCATCACATCGATACACTTATACCTCCCATAATACAAACAAAGTATATGGCTTCAATGGAGTCCATACTCCATGAACAAACTAATCCCTCTCCAAGAGGAAAACTTCCCAACTTCAATGTTGAGCCCAACTAACCTCTTCATCCAAGTCTTCTCTTCCCTCCCAAGGGTGAGTGAAGCCTTCACACCCATTAACATTCATATAAACAAAAAAAAGGAAAAATATGCAAGAGAAATCCATCACACAAATGGCACATGCCAACAATCTCAACACAAACACATTATGAATAAGAACAACTTCATTAAGCAAGTGCAATGAGAGTTATGGCATGGGCACCAACCTTGGTCCAAGTTAAACGCAAAATGAAAGTTGCTATAGAGCTTCCTTCTCCTTAGTCCTTCCTCCTTCCAAAACCTAATTGTCTCTAAACTTAGAGAGTGGGTGAACACCCCACTAGTTTGTCCAAGTTTGCTAAAAAGACTCTCCCACTATCTCTTTTTGGCAAAAACATCAAGCCAGTATCTCTTACAAATTTGTCCCTACCAAATTTGCTACTTTTGACTAAGTGGAAAGATGGGAATGAACTCATGGGACAAGTAAATTTTCGAATTGGTGAAATAATGTATTGGTTAAGGGCCCCCCTAGGCCAGCTAAGCACTAAAATGGTCAAATTTAGGCCCCTAACATGTTATGCTAACATAAGGGTAGTTTATTTTCACAAAAATGGCACTTTGCGACCACATATTGACCTTCTAAAATCCTTGTCAAGTCTGAATTCGAAATTTCCCTTGATGGTGACCCATCCTATCCTTTCTCCAAGTGGATTTTCTTAAATCTTTTGAAGGGCAATTAGTTTAAGGTTAAGTGAAACCATGACCTAAACCCTAGGTAACATGTCTTCAACACATAAATAATTTACAAGTGTCAAGTGAAACATTAAAACACATTACACATTCCAATGACATGTCCCTAATTCATTCATGAATATTTATTTATTACACACATGCAAACTTACATTTATGAAATAAACACATCACAATGAGGCTTTGAATCCTTCCAAAGATTTGCCTTTGCTATACTATGTCCACATAAGTTTGGGCCTCATTTCCTTGATTAAATTCCATGGTTCAATGGCCTACACACTAAACTTGAACATTAGTAGTCCAATGAAAAAATATATAAAATGCATGTACATATTGAAAATAGATTGATACAAGTATGATAAATATGTTTCAATCTTTATTTTGTCACTGATGTCAAACCTACTACTTGTTGGTAAGCTAATTGCTTATATGATTTGAGTACTATCATTTATTTGATTGATGAAGAAGCTTTTATCAAATGAGGTAACAATAACACTTAGAGGAAAGGTTGAGTTATGATATGGAAAAAGAGAACAAGGATAAGTTAAGACAGTAATATTATAGTGCATTGATAATCTACTTAAGGTTGCAAAGGATGGTTACACTGATAAATTTCAGAAGAACAAGTTAAACAAAGTTTGTCTGCCAAGCTTGACAATTTGCATAGTAGATGGTAAGAAAAGCTAGTGTAAGCCAATCAAAAAATCAGTTGGAGCTGAGAAAAGTCAATTTTAGTGTAAGTCGAGTAAAGTTTACTTGATTTCGAGCACTAGTAAACTTTAGTTCATGCCAAGTGATTTGATAGAGGATGTCGAGCAATGCAGTTTGTGCTAAGCATCATAAGCCAACTAATGTAGAGTGTTAGCATTATGAGGAAGATTGAAAATTTGATGAATCTGAGCTGACAAGTTTAATTTCTTAGATTGTGTGAATTGTGTGGAAGATAAGGTTGATGAGTTAGTGATACAAAATTCATGGTAAACCATTTTGAGGTGAACTCAAAGAGGATTGAAGGAGAAGTTTCTAGAAAGGGATGAAATGAAATAGTAGGTAAATTCATTGAATCCTACCTAATCTGACCTAACCCTAAAATGGACGATGGAGGATGAACCAAAAAAGATCTTAATTTTCTATTTATAGAGATGGTTAGTCAGAAGCAAAGGTTGTCATGTGTGAGAATCCAAGGGAGACAAGGAGTCTAGGGTATTGCTTCATTTAGTGACCTAATCTAGACTACATTGGCAAGCAAAGCAAGAAGGCTTAAGGGTATGAATGCTTGAGTGAAGGGTGTGAAAGCCAAGCAGAATGGAGAATTGAAACAAAGATTTGTAATCAACAAGTGTGTTGTAAGTTGTTATCAGATCAAGCCTTACTGTTACTTTCTAATCATTATGTCAGTCTAGGGTAAATCCTTTGGATTAAGATTGACCTAACAATCATTTGTAAATCCTTTAACCAGGTGACATTCAAAGTGAATGATCTAAAGTCCTCTAACAAGGCTCACTCCTAATAGGGTGATTGAAATCCTTTAACCAGGTCACATTTAACAATGTGCATTGTAGCCTTTAACATGGTTGGCCTTTCACAAGGCATTGCTTTAGAAAAGTGAGAATGAGTAGCATGTTACTGGTGATTTTTTCCAAATTGGGTTTCCACATTAAATCATTGTGTTAAGTGTGTTATTAAATCTGTTATGTTTCATGTTTACATTTCTGCAAAGTTGATTCGATAGTAACCTACAAGTTTAAGTGATTGCATAATTTGATGGATGCATGCATGATGAAAATGATTTATGGATATGGGTTCACAACTAGATATGAAAAGTTTTAATTGTACATCTAGACCTTTGATAAGTGATTCACCCCCCCTTCAGTTATTCCAAAGAACTCCAACAATTGGTATCAAAGTCATTTGCTTAAGAGGACCAGTTTGAAGGTACTAGAAGCAAAAAGATCAAGATGGCAAAAAGAGAGGTACCCAAGCTTAATAAAGATAACTTCCCTGCATGAAAAAGTCTGATGAAGCTACACCTAGGAGGTCTTGGAGATCATGCACAATCTACCATTGCTATTGAGCATGTTAGTCCTACTAGAGCCCTTACTGCTGAAAATTTGAAAAAGAAGAAAGAACACAACCTGACAATGTTGGAGATTTCCTTTTCCCTAAGCTATGCCAAGTTTGATGATATCAAAGGGTGTGATAGTGCAAAGAAAATGTGGGATGCTCTACACATTATCCATGGAGGTGACAAGAATGTTCTAAGAGCCAAATCTGAAAGTCTTAGAGGTAAGTTCAATGATATGAGAATGCAAGAAAGTGAGAATATTGCTTTAGGATAAAAGATGTTGTTAATGCAATAAGAGGAGCTACTGGTAAAATAGATGATGATATTGAACTAAGAAAAGGTTTGAGAATACTACTACCTATTTATGCTATTAGAGTTTCTGCAATATAAGAATTGAGATGTATGCCAGGGAATGATCTAAATCTTGAAGGTTTGGTAGGAAGGCTCACTACTTTCGAGCTATCTAATTTTGATTTCAACACTAAATTGTCATTGAAGGAACTTGTTGAGAAGAAGAAGAAGAAAAAGAAAAAATATGTATCTAGTGATACAGATGAGGAAGATGTAGATAAACTTGAAGCACTACTATCAAGGAGATTTCAAAGAGGTAAAAACAAGTTCAAAGGTAAGTTACCTATCATGTCTTTCAATTGCAATGAAGTTGGTCATATTGCTGCTAGATATCCAAAGAAGAACTACAAAGGTGGTAACAAGTAAAAAAGTAGAAGAGATGAAGATATCAAATATTACAAAGACAACGGCAAGAAGTCTTGTTACATTGCTAAAGAGGAAACTAAAGATGGATCTAATGATCATGATGATGAAGTGGTGTATGCTGCAATGAAGGATGAATTTAATGAGGATGAGGCAATTGCACTAGTGTCTTGTGTGAACAAGAATGATAGATGGATCATTGATAGTGGATGTTCACATCACATGACTAGAGATAAAAGTAAGTTCATTACCTTGAATTATTATGATGGAAATAGTGTAAGGTTTGGTAATGATGCACCCTGTCTGATAAAAGGAAATGGTTCTATCAAACTCAAAAAAGATTTTATGTGACAATAATTATTATGTTGAAGGACTTAACTATAATCTATTTGTATATGAGCAATGTTAGTATGCTAATAGAAACTAAATTTAAATAAAGCTTCTACAAACTAAACAAAATTCATAAACTTCAAGATAGACTAAGATGAGCTCTCAATTGAGAATATGAGCCATTAATGGGCTCTCTCAATAAGAAGCTCTCTTGTTGAGTGGCTTTGTCTAAATAGATAGGATGTATGCTCAAGCTTATGCTTCAAAAAGGGCTTCAAATGGAGTTGGAATTTGGGTGTGAGTTTATGGTTTTGATGTAAAATGGCTTCTTAAAATGGCATTATGACTTTACTTCATGGATTGTGTTATTTTGCAAAGGGGAAGGATCCAATTTATAGGCAAGAGGCTTGAGGGATTGAGGGCTAAGATACAAGGATAGGAAAAAGCTCATGGAGGGCTCAGATTGCATGAGAGGAGAGCACATAGATTGTGCTTCCTTACAACCAATCAAGGAGTGACACATGTCACATGGTGAGAGTATGGAGGAAAGGGGAAGGATGAGTCAAAAAAGGAGGCTCAAGGGATAAAATCTTCATAAAGACCCTCATAATGACTTGTAAGAGCAATAAAAGAGCTTGGAAGAGTCATTTATGGCCTAGTGGGCTTCATAAAGTTTTATGGTTGAGATATTTTGAGGGAGATGAGAGAAATTTTGACTTGGGATTGATTAGGAGGGTTTTAAGCTTTCTTAGGCTTGTGCAAATGATTAGAGGATGGATTAGGATGGTTTAGGATTAGCTTAGGGATAGGCAAGTGGATGGCATTTAATGAGGGTGGGTGAAGGAGGAGATATTTGTTAACTTTGGCTTGGGTTAGTAAGTCTTAACCCATTTTTAGGGAATGTGACAAGGTTAGGAGGGGATTAGGATTAGGTTTAAAGACATCTTCTAGAAGAGTCTAGACTTTGGATGAGGATGAAGACTTTCTAGAATAGTCTAGAATTTCCTAGGATGAGGATGAAGACTTTCTAGAAGAGTCTAGAACTTCTTAGGATGAGGATAAATTAGATTTTTAGGAAATAAATAAAGTTTTATTTATTTCAAGGGTTTGGGTTGAGGAGATATTTATTAAAACTTTTTTAATAAACATGAGGATTAATATTTAATCTTAATTAAATATTTTGAGTTGGGATTAGGGGTAGGAAATGATGGGATTAGCCTTTAATCAAAATTAAAGAAGGATTAGAAGATTTTGGAAGACATTAGTGGTCTTAAGGAAATTGGCTAAGTTTTGGGCAAAAAATAAATTTTTTATTTATTTTGGATTTTTTGGTCAATTTATTCATTAAATAATTAATAAATAAGGAAATAATGTTTAAATAAGATTTAAACATTTTTGGGAGGGATTCCTTAATTAAATATTTTTAATTAAGATAAAGGGATTTAATGGCATAAAAATAAATAAATAAATTAAATAATTAATTAATTAATAAATGATGATGTCATCAAAATTTTTTCAAAAAATAAAAATACTTTATTTTCTAAAGGTTTTTAGGTGTCTACATTTTGCCCCTCTTTGATGTGATGCCGCAAGGGGCATGGCATCAAAGATAAGAAAATAAGATGCCCAAGGCTAGAGCAGAAGAGGAGAGAATGGATTGTGAGATGCCCCCTCAAGAAGGTGACGGGGAGAGAAAGCGAGGCTCGACAACTTCTTGAAAAGTACAAGAATCTAAGATGAGCAAGAAGACTTAGATTGGCTTAAGAGAAGAGGTTTAGTTAGCTCAAACTCTCACTACGGGAGAATGATAAAGGGAGAATTAGAGGCACAAGAGGAAGCAAGCTTAAGATCTTAGGGATTATAGAGGATGAAGGAGCGGAGTGCTATAAAAGGAATCCAGGATGGGGAGATGGATGAGGGGATTAAAAAGCTGATGCAATAGGATTTCAAAGAGTCAGATTGGCGAAAGATGGGTTTTAGAGATCCCTAGGACTAGGATTGTGGATCTCGAAAGATGAGGCTTGGTGGATTGATTTGGATTGGTGGATCCCTAAGACTAGGATTGTGGATCCCTAAAGCTAAAGTTGAGGAGTGATTCAAAGAGATATTGATGCATAAGCTGGGGTAGGAGAGACAAATGCTGGATATGGATGGGGGAGAATGGAGATGAAGGAAAACCATTGAAGCTTTTTGAGCGGGGGGATACTTCAAAGAGAAGTACCACCATGTAGTTGAGCACTAGATTTGCTATAGGACTGTTGGTTAATTTCCAAGGTTACCAAGAACATCAAGGACTTTTCACCAACTGTCCAGAGGACTGACGAACTAACTCAAAACAAACACGCAAGGATTGCCCCAGCATCACACATTATTCCTAAAGGAAGCAGCGTAGAACCAACACTGGGTAACCCACAAGCAGAAAAGAAAAACAAACAAAAGACATGATCAAGACCTTACACTCTGATTACCCCATTCGTAGTATACCATGATATGGAAGATCATGGCAACCTTGAGGAGGGAACAAGGAGATTTCTTGGAAAAGAGATTTCAAGACCCAACAGGGAAGAGTCCAAATCAAAAGAAAGCAAAAATCCAAAAGAGAACTGTTTGCCAACGAGATGGGTAGGATGAGGTACTAACGGACCAAGATCAGACATGAGGAAAGCTATATCTTACAAGGATCTATTGGAGAGCACCTAAGCTGGTGGATCTAGATGAGTGATGCGTCTGGCAAGCTAAACTAAGAAGGATAACACTTTGGTGATAGGAGATCTAGCTAAAGGATGCATTGGGATAGCTAACCAAGATGTGCGATTTGTGCAAGATGTTGATCATGGAGGAACTGATACAAAAGCTAGATAGATACAATGGTACTAAGCTAAAGAGGATGTACAAGTTGAGGGACCAAGATATGTTACAAATGTACAAGTTTGTTCATGTTTTGGTTTTTGTGAGATGGAAATGTTTGTGAAGGATGGGATGTCTATAATAGGTGATAGGTGGATAGGTAGATGGTTTGCAAAAAGGTTAAGTGAAAATGGGGTTTTGTGTGTGCATGTGATAGTATACAAGCTAGGATACAAGATTATTTACAGGCTGAAATATGGTACAAACTTTGGACAAGATTCGGATATACAAGGTATGGTACAAGATTTACCAGGTATAATACAAGCTTTGGTACAAGATTTTACAAGCTGAGGTACAAGATTTTACAAGCTATACAGGAGGTATTTACAAGCTCCATTAGATTTTGGATATTTGGTTGGAACACCAAGGGAACAAGCAGGTATTTTATGGGATGGTGGGTGAATGGATGAGGGATAGGATAGTGATAGATAATGGATTAGTCTTAGTACACAAGGCACCTGAATTACTAGGTTTTCACCAAGGTACCTATCCAAGGCGTTTGAATTGCCAAGTTTTCACCATTGGACGCTTATTTTTCTTTACTATTTTTTTTTTTTTTTGACTTTTTGACTTTGGACTTAGCTGGAATGATTTTGGCTTTCTTCAGCTATTTTTTGCTCATAGATGTTGGTAGGATGGATGAAAAAGGATTGGATTGAACAAGTGGAATGGTGGGTGGAAGTTTGACAGATAATGGATGCGAAGACATAAGGCTTGTGGGTAAATGGATGAGGAAAATGGAAAGATCATCATTGGCACACACCTTGAGAGGTGATAAAGTAGTGGGAAAGATGGTTTTGAGCAAGGTTGAGGAGAAAATGGAGGAAGAGAAAGATAAGGAATAAAAGTAGAGTTGGAAGATGGAGGATGGGAAATTTAAGATAAGAAGCATATGGACTAAAAGTGGATTGGGGGGATGAAGGATGCTTATATGGGGATTTGGATGAAGGATGGATGGATGAGGCTTTTTGAGTAGCATGAATGGATTCCAATTGAGATTTTTCTTTGAGATGCATTTGTTTTATGAGCATCTTGGGTATCCACATGATTTTTGACTTTTTTAGCTTGGGCTTTTGTGGCCTCTTGACTTTTTCTTTGATTGGGATTAAATGTTTCTTGTTTTGAACATGTATTTTAGAAGGGACATGTTGAGACATGGATTTTTGTGGATTTTTAGATTTATTCTTTTGTATTTTGGCATCTAATATGCTTCTATTAGCCATGGGATGGGAACAAGAGCATGGAGGAGATGGAGGGATAATTGATGGAGTGATAGGGTTTAAAGGTTGGAAGGGATTCAAGGGTGAGTGCCTTTGATGATCTAGCTGGTGGATTTGAGGGGATGGAAGGATAGATTGGAACATAGGATATGGATGGATATAATTGCCCAAAATGGATGGAGGGAAGGAAGGATATGGGCCCAAAATAGATGGAAACAGGGAAGGTGTAGGTCCCAAAATAGATGGAGGGGATAAAGGATTCATATTAGGTATGTAGGGACCCAAAATGGATGGAAAGGGTGTGGAATTTAGATAAGGGATATATGGACCCAAAATGGAGGGTTGGAGATAAGGAGTAGGATGAGGGCCCAAAATAGATGCAGAATAAGATGGATGGGAACTTTGGGGTGGAGATGGAAGGACTTGGGACCATGTAGGAATAGCGGGGATACCAACATCTAGAAATACATTTTCATTTCTTTTTTCAATATGATGTTCATTATTTGGAACACAAGATGTGAGTCCATTACTAGCTAAAGGAGTTGGAGCTTCGGATATGATAATTAGTTCTTCTTCGATGGATCTATCATCATGGATTATGGGATATGTATGATCATGAAGTAGAGGAGATGGGAGGATAGGATCTTGAGTTGGGTGGGCTGAGGGAAAGGGATCTTGAGATGGGGTAAGTAAGATGGTAGGATTTAGATATGGAGGGGATGGTAAAAGTGGATCATGTAGGGGAATAAGTGGGATGGCGGGATCTACTATTCTGTCAGAGGATATTTCAACATGCTTTTGGACAAGATCTTGACAGGAATGGATGGGAGTGGATGCATGAGGTTCATTATATGGGATTTGGATAATGCTTGGAGGAGGAGATGTGGATGGGATTTGGAGTGATTCAATGGGTGGTGGGATTTTGACGCTTGTGGGAATTGGAAGGATTTTAAGCAATTTGATGGATGGTATGGGGATGGTAGCTATGGGAGATGGAGGTGATATTATAGATGGGGAAGCTTCATCACTGACTACTTCACATGGTTGGATTAGATGATATGGCTTATCGACTATTGGAGGCAGCTTTTCTTGTATTTCCTCTAGGAGATTCCTTGGAGACTCGTGTGTCGGAGGTGGAGGTGGATTGACAGGAATAGCTAATGTGATGGGGGTGGAAGATTGGAAACTTGTTTGATTGGGTGATGGAGGAGAAGCTGGGATATCAGATGGCATGACTAGATAGTTTGGAATAATATGTGGATTTTGAGGGATGCTTGGGGGAATGTTTCTAAGGCTTTCAATATACTCATCATAGTCAACAAGATTTTCATCATCATTGGAATAGGAGGTTGCGGGAGCAAGGACAATACGACCGAACACATCATGATAGGTTTGGGATTTCATGTTTTGATGATGAGTTGGATGGGGATGGGGTCTTGCATATGGATGAACATGGAAGCTCATGGTTGGATTTGGATTAAGCATAGATTTTGGATTGGCTGATGAAGGATTTCCTAGGGAGAGTCAAAGTTGTATGACAGAACTAAGGAGGATTGGCTAGAGATTCTTGGTGTTCTTGTGGATGGAAGACTTCAAGGGCATGCTGTCAAAAAGTGAGTTGTGCTTTCTTATGCGCTGGATTGGTGGAGATTGTGTCAACTTAAGGATAGACTAATGATCCTATGGGCATGACACGAGATTGACCACTTGTGGATCCCAACCTTTAGCTCAAGGTGATGAGGGATAAAAATTGACAAAGCTAGATTACCCTAGACAAAGCTCTATCAAAGGGATAACCTTGGTGAGGTTGGTGGATTGGTTAGATTGATTGGATAGAAAATTCTAGCAGAATGACAACAACTCTCTAAAGGCTTGGGTGTGATGTTGGATTGGGTTGCTAGCTGGCTGGGGGGGATGATTTTGAGAGACTTTGGATTTGGGATTGTTCTAAAGCAAGGAACTAGATAGATTCAGTTGCAGCGGGGGAGCTTGGATGATTTTCTGATGAGGCAGTGACTACGCTAAGTATGCCTTGAGCTGGGAGATTTCTGCTTTTCTAGGATTTTGACTAAAGTTGGCAAACATTCATTCAAAAGCTATGAACAAACAAGCAGACAAAATTTTGGAGCAAGTACTTCAAACACACCAACATCCTAGGAAGCTTTCTACAAGGATGAAATTTGTTATAGCTAGGGAATCCTCAATATACGTAAGGTACGTGAGGCCCAAATTCATAGATGAAACCAAAAAGATGTCACACAACCGAGAGGAGTGGTAACCCACTTCTCCTCTTTCACTTCTCAAGGGTATAAAGTTCCTTGAGGCTTAGCCCGAGTGACAAAATCTTGATTCCAAGAGAGGTGTCTTTGGATTCACCTCCCAATTTTTATACTCTGCCAGAACGCTGGAGTTGAGGTTGTCCCAAGGGGTGATGAAATCCCCAAGCAGGCCTCCTAAAAAGTGTAAAACAAAACCACATACATGATCTTGGGCTTTAAAAGACACGTGTTTATTCCAATTGATGATTTAGATTTTGTAAGCTATGATTGAAGACACTTGTGATTATTGCATACAATGTTCATTCCAATTTGACAGCATCGTCAACATAACGAAAATTGAGAGATTGTCAACATAAGAAATGCGAGCATCATTGAAATTGTGTCCAAACCATGCAATGTTCATTGATTGTTAGGCATTCAAGATTGAGTGTGAGTTTGTTTTAAGCCCAAAACAAAGATGTGTGAAACTCGATTGCCAAGCGCGTGCCCGGAGGCCCTCCACGTCAAGATTTGTCCAATTTTTATGCCCAAATGAAGTGTGAGCAAGATCAATGCGTATTCAAGGAATTTTCTAATTTAGAAAAACCACTGAAGACCCAAGTGAGTGGAGTTTGATCTTTGTGGAGCACTTAACACCCTCTTAGGTAGACCCATCCCCATAGATGACACTAAGATTGCAACCAATGGTTAAATTGATGGGTGATTAAAGAGGGTGAGTCCAACTACAAACTTACTCAAAGCATCTTTATTAGTTTTTATAACTTAGAAGATTTCAAAAATGTGGATTCTTTTTATGCCCCAAAAGATGATTATTTGATCTATGGCATTCAAGATTGGATTTTTTGTTTTAATCATGCATTCATAAAAAAAAAACTTGATTTTAATCCATGGCACTCAAGAGTGATTTTAACAACATGCATTCAAAGATAAGTGTTTAAACATTCAAGTTTTTTCCTTTGAGCATTCAAGATTGAGATTTTGTGTGTTGTTTTAAAAACTTTGAAGTGTTTTGTTTTAACCTTAGATCATTCAAGATTGTTTTGGACTCAAAAGTGAAAATGACTCTTTGGACTTTGGTTTTCATTCAAGATTTTGTGTTCTAGTTTGCATATTTTAAGCCCAAAAATGATATTCCTAGATTGTTTTGATGCATGAAAAACCTAAGAAACATTCAAGATTTTGCAACAAGACATTTGTTTGGAACAAATAACAATTCTTTTAAGACAATTTTTGGCAACCATTTAGGACTCTTAGTTTTCATGAGATTTTTAAAAGAACTTTAAAATATTTGCAAATGAGGTTCATTTTATCCTTGATTGATGCTTTGAGTTTGATTTAGATTTTAGTGTGCACTTAGTGTTGATTTTGAACCTTTTGAAATAGAAACTTGAAGTTTTTTTTAAATTCCCAAAAATGAAGTGTTCCTAACTTTGCATGAATGCATCTAAAACCTTGATGTTGCAAGGATGCAAATGATTGGATTGGTTTAGTTTCACTTGTTAACAGATTTTTTCTTTTTTGCAAATTTTTAATTTTTTAATGGATTTAAGTATGATTTGGGGGTTCATTTTAAGCACTCAAAAGAAGTGTGTATGATTTTACTTCCTTCAAAAAAAATGACCAAGATCTCCCACAAGAAGAAGAAGAAGAAGTAGATGGAATAAGAAGAATATAGACAAGAAGAGGAAGAAGAAATCCAAGTGCTTTGTCCACCTATAAGCTTGAAAAATCTGCAAACACTATGAGATAGACTATGAGTTCCTTTGTTTTCTTCATGCTCATGTGGACCTACAAAACCAATTTATACAATCCTAACAATCACAAAAACAAGCAAAATTAGCCAAAATTAGTGAATGACATACAAATCTTGACTAAAAAAGCTAATGAAGATGACCCATGCAGGGTCCCACCGGGCGTGCCAAAATGTATATGAGCAATGTTAGTATGCTAATAGAAACTAAATTTAAATAAAGCTTATACAAACTAAACAAAATTCATAAACTTCAAGATAGACTAAGATGAGATCTCAATTGAGAATATGAGCCATTAATGAGCTCTCTCAATAAGAAGCTCTCTTGTTGAGTGGCTTTGTCTAAATAGATAGGATGTATGCTCAAGCTTATGCTTCAAAAAGGGCTTCAAATGGAGTTGGAATTTGGGTGTGAGTGTATGGTTTTGATGTAAAATGGCTTCTTAAAATGGCATTATGACTTTACTTCATGGATTGTGTTATTTTGCAAAGGGGAAGGATCCAATTTATAGGCAAGAGGCTTGAGGGATTGAGGGCTAAGATGCAAGGATGGGAAAAAGCTCATGGAGGGCTCAGATTGCATGAGAGGAGAGCACATGGATTGTGCTTCCTTACAACCAATCAAGGAGTGACACATGTCACATGGTGAGAGGATGGAAGAAAGGGGAAGGATGAGTCAACAAAGGAGGCTAAAGGGATAAAATCTTCATAAAGACCCTCATAATGACTTGTAAGAGCAATAAAAGGGCTTGGAAGAATCATTTATGGCCTAGTGGGCTTCATAAAATTTTATGGTTGAGATATTTTGAGGGAGATGAGAGCAATTTCGACTTGGGCTTGATTAGGAGGGTTTTAAGCTTTCTTAGGCTTGTGCAAATGATTAGAGGATGGATTAGGATGGTTTAGGATTAGCTTAGGGATAGGCAAGTGGATGGCATTTAATGAGGGTGGGTGAAGGAGGAGATATTTGTTAACTTTGGCTTGGGTTAGTAAGTCTTAACCCATTTTTAGGGAATGTGACAAGGTTAGGAGGGGATTAGGATTAGGTTTAAAGACATCTTCTAGAAGAGTCTAGACTTTGGATGAGGATAAAGACTTTTTAGAATAGTCTAGAATTTCCTAAGATGAGGATGAAGACTTTCTAGAAGAGTCTAGAACTTCTTAGGATGAGGATAAATTAGATTTTTAGGAAATAAATAAAGTTTTATTTATTTCAAGGGTTTGGGTTGGGGAGATATTTATTAAAACTTTTTTAATAAACATGAGGATTAATATTTAATCTTAATTAAATATTTTGAGTTGGGATTAGGGGTAGGAAATGATGGGATTAGCCTTTAATCAAAATTAAAGAAGGATTAGAAGATTTTGGAAGAGGTTAGTGGTCTTAAGAAAATTGGCTAAGTTTTAGGCAAAAAATAAATTTTTTATTTATTTTGAATTTTTTGATCAATTTATTAATTAAATAATTAATAAATAAGGAAATAATGTTTAAATAAGATTTAAACATTTTTGGGAGGGATTCCTTAATTAAATATTTTTAATTAAGATAAAGGGATTTAATGGCATAAAAATAAATAAATAAATAAAATAATTAATTAATTAATAAATGATGATGTCATCAGGAAATTTTCAAAAAATAAAAATACTTTATTTTCTAAAGGTTTTTAGGTGTCTACACTATTGAGTGTGTCACAACTGAAATTTTTTGGTTATAAGGCTGAGTTTGAAAACAAGATTACTAAGATACATGATACTAATGGAAAACTAATTGGAAAAGGTGATCAAACTAGAGGTAATCTATTCTACCGTGATATAGAGGATGCTGCTTGTTTAATTGTAGAATTTGATGATGTGTGGCTATGAAAAAAGAGGTTATGTGATGTTAATTTTGATAACTTGGTTAGTACCAGTAACATGAGAAGAGTTAGAGGTTTGCCTAAGGTTAAGAAGCCTGACAATATAATTTGCAAACAAAGTTAGTTAGGCAAAATGACAAAGTCAAGTTTTAGGAGTAAGACTCATACCTCTAAAGGAATACTAGAGATTGTTCCTACTGATTTGTATGGACCAACTGAAGTGCAAAGCTACAAAAGAGATAAGTACATTATGCTACTTGTTGATGATTATTCTAGAATGATGATTATTATGTTTCTGAAATAGAAATCTGATACTTTCCAAATGTTCAAGTGGTACTTAGCAAGAGTTGAGAAGGAAATAGGTAAAAGTCTGAAATGTTTGAGATTTGATAGAGGAGGAGAATTTACATTTTTAGATGTTTTGTAATGATAGAGGAATCAAAAGACATACATCTTCTTCTAGGACCCCTCCACAAAATGGAATTGCTAAAAGGAGAAACATAACTGTAATGGATTCTACTAAGACACCCATGATGGAGAAAAATGTTGCTTTGAAATACTGGAGAGAAGCTGTAAGGACAATTGTCCATACCTTGAACCATGTGCAAGTCAAGAAAGGTACTCATTCAACACCTTTTGAACTATGATATGGATACCCACCCAATGTAAAATATTTTAAGGTATTTGGAAGCAAGTGCCATATTCTCAAAGATTCTAGGAATGGTAAACTTGATGCAAAAAGTGAAGAAGGTATATTTCTTAGTTATTCTACAAAAGTAAAGCTTATAAGTGTTTAAATACTAACACTAAAAAAGTTGTGGAAAGTGCAAATGTGAAATTTGATGAATATAAAAAAGTATATGAAGTTGAACCTATGAAGGAACCAGAAGAATATAAATCATTTGTATACTTTTATGAAGGTATGCCTATTGATGGAGATGTTGTAAATCAAGTTGCAAACCAACAAGTTTCAGTAACTACTGAGTCACATACTATGAATGCCAAGTTGCATTTAGGAACTAAGCTACACTTAGGTGCCGAGTTACATAATGAAGTTGAGGCACATTTTGATTCTAAGATTAGTGTACATGAAAGAGATGCCAAACTACCTGAAAGAGAGGTACATAGTGATTCAGAATTTAAGAGACCAAATGAAGAAATTAGAGCTAAACCAAGATTGTCTAAGTATGTCAAGAGACATCACCCTGATGTACAAATAATTGGAGATAAAGATTCTAGACCAATGACAAGGAACAATTTGATAAATGATACATGTTTGCTAAGCATGCAAGAACCCAAAATAGTGAAAGATGCCTTAGAATATATGGACTGGAGTAAAGCCATGGAAGAAGAGATTTAACAAATTGGGAAAAATAAAACATATAGTCTAGTTCCTAGACTAGAAGACAAAAATGTGATTGGTACTAAGTGGGTATATAGAAAAAAGTTAGATAAAAATGGTGAAGTCACAAGGGACAAGGCAAGATTAGTTTGTAAAGGATATGCACAAGAAGAAGGGATTGAGTATGGAGAAACATTTGCTCCTATTGTAAGACTAGAAGGAGTAAGAACTCTACTTGTTTACTCTGTATACAAAGGTTTCAAAGTTTATCAAGTGGATGTCAAATCTACATTTTTGAATGGTATATTAGAGGAAGAAGTTTATATAGAACAACCAGAAGGATTTGTTGATGCTGACAACAAAAACATGGTATGTAGATTACACAAAGCTTTATATAGTTTGAAGCAAGCAACAAGAGCACAGTATGAAAGGCTTCATACTTATCTTGTGAAGATTAGATTTGAGAGGACTAATGATAACAATAATCTGTACTTGAAGATAGAGAAAGGAAAAAGTATTTTGTTATTTGAAATTTTTGTTGATGATATCATTTTTAGAGGTCAAGATACTTTATGCAATGCTTTTGCAAATGAAACAAAGAAAAATTTGAGATGTCTATGTTTGAAGAGATCAAGTTCTTTGCAGGATTGTAAGTACATCTGATGAAATATGGTATATACATCACTCAGTCAAAGTATGTTAAGGAGATGTTGAATTTTTTTGGATTGGAGGATTCCAAACTAGTAAGTACATTTATGGTTACATGACATAAATTGTCAAAGAATGATGTTTTAGCTGAGGTGAATCAAACATTATAGAGGTCTATGATTAGAAAATTACAATATGTAGTACACAATAGACTTGATATTGCACTATCTATAGGGATAGTTACAAGATCCTCTACTAATCCTAGGGAGAATATTTTGATGGCTGTTAAGAGAATAATGAGATATCTAAAAGGAACAGAGGACTATGGTCTATACTACAAGAAGAATGAAAAAATTGAATTGAGAGCCTATAGTGATTTTGATTGGGTTAGAAATATTGATGATAGAAAAAACATTAGTAGAGGTGCATTTTTCTTAGGCAAAAGGCCAGTTACATAGACTAGCAAGAAACAAAATTGCATTTCTCAATCTACTGCTAAAGTTGAATATGTCACTGCTATAGTAAATTTTACAAACACTTTATGGATAAAATAACTACTCAAAGGTATGAAGGAAGAAATCACTAAACCCATGATACTTTATTGTGATAATACAAGTTCTATAAATATATCAAAGAATCCTGTGATGCATATAAAGACTAAGCATGTTGCAATCAAGTATCATTACTTGAGAGAATTAGTTCAAGACAAAGAGGTGAAGATGGAATATGTTAACACAAAAGAGCAAATAGCCGATATCTTCACAAAAGCATTACTTAAGGATGCTCATGAGTATCTAAGAGGTAAACTAGGGGTGATACCCCTATCAAAGGCAATCTAAGAAGCATGAGGAATGCCTTGCATCAAACAAGTTGAGTGACATATGTTACCCATTGATCCAATGGATCTTACTTTAGGAGCTGCCTAAAGTAATCAAAGATTTGGAGCTACAAATTAGTCACAAGCTAGGTGACCGAGGGAGAAACTGAAAAATATTCATATCTACATAGGAAGATGACACATCTTTGGCATTATTGTCAAAGAGGGAGAAAGTGTACTGAGTTCAAGAAATCATTAAGAGAAAAAGACATAAAGAGAGAGATTGATAAAAGACACATGGAATATCTACTCAGAGGGAGAAAGTGTACAAGTGTACCTGTTGATTACATCTACCTAGCAAGAGGGAGTCATAAGAATGAGTTGTTTGATTGTCTATTGATTAGAATAGAATTATGTAACCTATTAAAAAGATGGAAGTTGTTGATAGAGGGAGAGATTTCAATATAAGGAATTATTTTCTTTTTGGTATTTTGTTGATTGTATTGATTAAAGTTTGTCAGTTTGGTTTGCCATTAATGCCAAAGAGGGAGATTGTTGAAAACATATTGATACAAGTATGATAAATATGTTTTAATCATTATTCTATCACTGATGTCAAACTTGCTACTTATTGGTAAGACAATTGCTTATATTACTTGAGTACTATCATTTATTTGATTAATGAAGAGGATTTTATCAAATGAGGTAACAATAGCACCTAGAGGAAAGGTTGAGTTATGATATGGAAAAGGAGTACAAGGATAAGTTAAGACAATGATATTATAGTGCATTGATAATCTACTTAAGGTGTCAAAGGATGGTTACATTGATTAAGTTTAGAAGAACAAGTTAAATGAAGTCTGTCTACCAAACTTGACAATTTGCATAGTAGGTGTCAAGAACAGCTAGTGTAAGCCAAACAAAAAATTAGTTGGAGCTAAGCAAAGTCAATTTTAGTTTAAGCCAAGTGAAATAGTGTAAGCTAGGTAAACTTTAGTTGATTCCAAGCACTAGTAAAATTTAGTTCATGCCGAGTGGTTTGATAGAGGATACCAAGAAATGTAGTTTGTATTGAGCATTAGAAGCCAGTTAATGCTAAGTCTTAGCATTATGAGGAAGATCGAGAATTCAATTTATTTGAGCTGACAAGTTTGATTTCTTGGATTGTGTAAACCATGTGGAAGATAAGGTTGATGAGTTGGTGGCATAGAATTCATAACACACCGCCATGTGACCCAAAATAAGTTAACCTAAAGTTTTACTAAGTTTGACAAACATTTTTGAAAAAAAGATAACATACACAATAGTTATAGAATAGCAGAAGCAATTAACATACATTCATACATCAACAACACTTATAAAGTTTACAACTCTTAAGGGTCCCATGACAATTAATCACATTTAATTTTAATTAACACTAAATCCAACATATAATAAATCCACATCAAATAATAATATACAAGTATGAATCCATTTAAATATATACAGTCATCACGAATGCCACTTGGCAATAAATAAAAGGCACCATCATCCATTGTATAGGTCATAGGGTATCAAAGGCTAAAATAATATACATCATGAAATAGATTACATCATCTTGTAAGATCTATGAAATCAAATACAATACACTAGAAAAACCATCCAACAGAAATATAAGATTAGATAGAAAGAAAGGAACATCTGAAAAAACACATCCAATAATGGCATTTGATGGTCGGATCTCAATGGTATAAGAAAAATCACCACCACCCAACCCCATTGAACCCAAAAAGGCCCTCTCCCAACACACTGAGGAGATAAACTCAAGCCCCAAATAGGATAACAAACTCACAAGTCAAAACCAACATCTAGGTTCAAGGAATCACTTGAAAGAAAATTATCTCAAAGGGTACCAAGACACAAGTGTCAACCAATCCTAGAGGCAACACAGACACATAGGAAATGTATTATGCATGTGGGCAAGTGTCATCGCAAGAGCCAACTCTAAGGTTACCCGATTAGTCTTTTAATCCTCTGACTCCCTAGTGACTCTATGCAACACTAGTATCCTTTCTACTAATAAGGCATACTAATGAAGCATGGTTGCAACCAAGCGTCCTCTCTACTCCCATCCTAGCCTATACTAGCACTCAAGGCATGAGCGAGGAAAAAAATGACTCTTATTAATTCATTTAAACCCATTTAATAAAATGTTATCACTACCTACAATGGATTATGTGGCAGCCTCTTTAGGGCCTTAGCCTCCATTGCAAGCCACTTTCCAACATGACATATAGATAACCTACCCTAAGCTTAGTAAAATCAAAAGATCACAAAAGACCACATACCATGCATCAATTCTTAAACAAGCAATTGACAAGTACTGAAAATCATTGATCATAGAAATGGATTCCACCAATACGATCATCCTAATAGGACTGATCCCAAAATCAAGTAGACATAATCCAAATCCATGTCATAACATGACATCACCAAAAACAAATCATTCAAAACCTTAGTCCTATACAAGCAATTGAAAAGAAATCCAAATACAACTGATCAAAGACTCAAAGGTTATATTAGATAGGTCACACTAGTCACCTTAGTTTCACACACAAACACTGGAAATCAATAACAATCAATTGATCAAAACACCTCATAGAGTATACAAGACACATTACCATGGTTGAGTATAAAAGATCGTATACCACACATCATCATGACATCACAGACAAAAGTCCCAAGCCTCTGGTAAACATCCTGACTAGCCAAAGCTAAGTCAACCCTGGAATCCAATAGTAAAATCACACATCATAAAAAGAGTACATACAAAAATCATTTTCCAATTCATTAAATTTTGAAAACACACGATTTAATTTTCATTAAAGGTTTCAAGTTTTCATTTTCGTTTTCAGACACAAGATTCAATGTCCAAAACTAGGGTTTCAGTTTCCATTTCTCTAGTTACCAGATTCACTAAGGTTTCCCAAGTTCACTAGAATTCCAGATGATTCAACTAATCATATAAAGTTGCTTAAACCTAGTTTCATAGTTCAATTTGTTATCAAAACATAATAATTCAAGTTTTCATTTCTAAGTTTTTCACTTTATAAAGTTTATAAATTTCCCCTATAATAAACCCATTTCCACTTTTAAATTTGATCACCCAATTACCACTAACTCACAAAATTATCATCTCTATGGGATCATATATTAAATAATAAATTATTAAATAATTAACCAATAATTATTTAACAATATAAAATTTTATTAAATAATTTCCTTCTGATGTCCTATTAACAAATAAATAAATAAATAAATAAAATTAATTGCTAATAAAATAATCTTTTTTAAAGCAATACTTAATAAATTAACATACTTTAATAGTTAAAAGAAAACTATACATAAAATATATTAATAATTAAGTTCTAATTAAACTAAAATCTAAATCAAATTAAAATTAAATTAGAATTAAAATTAAAATTAAAATTAATTAAAATTAAAATACATTTAAGTTAAATTATTTAATTTAAAATAAAATAAATTTAAAATTTAAAACAATTTAAAACATAAACTTTAAGGCGTGTCGGCCATATATGGCAAAGCTACCACGACAATGCCGTTGCTGCTACTGTCGTAAAGGGAGTACTTGTTGCTATGACAGTAGTCGTAGCTGGCATGCAACCTCTCCATGAGAGCCATTGTGCAACCTCTCCATGAGAGCCGAGGATGGGTGGGGGTTTGGTGGCCTCGCCCATCATTTATTATTAATTTATAGTTTTTTTTTATTTAAAATTTTAATTTTTTTGTTTTAAAAATAAAACAAGCCCCCCAATCATTAAATTCATTTTTGATAATGTAATTACATAGCAATTACAAATTACTATGTAATTGCATTATTTAATAAATATATTTGTGTAAATTTCCAAATAAGAACCTGGTAGAAAAATTTGGACTAAACAGTCGAAATCCATAACATAAAATTTATTTTCTTTACAAAACTCAAATCTCGATTTCAACATCCAATTAGAAATATCAAAATAATCAAACAAGGGTTTCAATTTAACTCTATCATTGATGTATTCAAGAAACAAAGAGTGTTAATTCCAATACGAGGGTTTCAATTTCTTAAAGCATAAAAATATATTTCTCTAACAATAAACTCGCATGCAAGGGTTTTAACCCAAATAACAATCTAAAACAAGAATACACAACAAACACAGAGAAGACAGAAGTTCAAAGAACAAAAACTACTATACAAATAAGCCATGAGATCCTACCTAGATCTGATGCTAACCCACAAACATGCAAATACATGAAGCACACAAGAAATCCTCTTTCTTTTGAAAACCTTCTTCTTTGAGAATTGCTCCTCCAAAACCCGGCTTATGAAAAATGAACTCTCAATTGCTGATAAAGAGTTCTCCCCTAAAATTGGGGCTTTGATTGTTCAATCCCCAGAAGGAACTAAATGATCATGATCTTTTAATATTTAATTATCTTTTACGTTTTCATGCACCTTTTTTGCAATTAAAATATCTTTATTAAATTAATTTGCTTTCTCTTTTTAATTAATTTATTATATTTTACTTTCATGCATAAGTTTTATGCAATTTAATTAAAATAAACTTTATTAAATTATATTTTCTCTCTCTTATAAATCATGAAAATGCTTATAGTATTTATTAATTTAACTAACAATATTATTTAGAGTTTATTACTTAAAATAAAACTCCTAAATAAATTATTATTAAATTAAATAAATATAAAATACCAAAATTAGAACTTTAATAAAATCTTTAAATTTAATTCTTTTATTTAATAAATTTCTCAATTAATTAAATATAATTAAATATCAATTTTTTTTATTAAATTTCTATTAAATTAAATCATTAAATTATCTTTTAATTTGACTTAGTTATAACAGAAATCACAACAGGCTCACAAAGCCAAATACGATAATTCAACTAAAGATAAAGAACATAATCAAACTCTAGGGTTATAATCATGAATTTACGTCACTTGACAAATTCAGAAAGGTGAGACTAACTAAAATACTTGTCCTATTTTCTAGGACAATTGGCTTAGGGTTTAGGATTTGGACTCAAGAGTTATCTCCTCACTTATACCATTGAAATACTGTGATAGGGTACGCTCATCCTGGCAATTCAGGGAAGTTGATACCTGGTACCTATAATTTGCATAAATTCTATGCATGTACAAACACAATATTCTAAACTAAATAGGAAATGGCAGAAAGTGGTTCATCATGTAGATCCTAAATAGGTGATTGCAACTCCCTTCCTCAACCACATCAGAAATGCCAAACATAAAGAAAACATACACATGCAAGTATGGGGTAAGTATCCATAGAAACTGCATAAAAATCATTCATCTAACTAACATCATTAAATAACTGAAACTCACTAGATGAACATATATATCATCATCGAAATAATCATGAAATAACTGAAATAACTAGTACTAAAGTAACTCAACACATATAGTAACTAAATATGAAATACAATTAATCAATTTTGGTAACCCAACATTGCTAAACATAAAATGAAATTAGAAAAATAGCCTAAAAGAATTCATCAATACAATCAAAAAAGTCAAGTAGGGGTAGGCATTATAGAATTCATTGTAAACCATTTTGAGGTGAATTCAAAGAGGATTGAAGGAGAAGTTTCTAGAAAGGGATGAAATGAAATAGTGGGTAGATTCATTGAATCCTACCTAGTCTAACCTAACCCTACAATGGATGATAGAGGATGAATGAGAAAAGATCTTAATTTTCTATATATAGAGATGGCTGGTTAGAAGCAAAGGTTTTCATGTGTGAGAACCTAAGGGAGACAAGGAGTCCAGGGTATTACTTCATTTAGTGACCTAAGTGAAGAGATTGCATTGGCAAGCAAAGTAAGAAGGCTTAAGGGTATGGATGCTTGAAGGGTGAACAAGCTATTAGAGCTGAAGTGTGTGAAAGCCAAGCAAAATGGAGGACTAAAATAGAGATGATATGTAATCTGCAAGTGTGTTGTAATTTGTTATTAGATCAAGCCTTACTATTACTTTCTAATCATTGTATTAGTCTAGGGTAAATCCTTTGGATTAAGGTTGACCTAACAGTCATTTGTAAATCCTTTACTCGGGTAACATTCTAAGTGAATGATCTAAAGTCCTCTAACAAAGCCAACTCCTAATAGGGTGATCAAAATCCTTTAACCAGGTCACATTTAACAGTGTGCATTGTAACCATTAATAGGACTAGCCTTTCATAGGACATCACTTCAGAAGAGTGAGAATGAGTAGCATGTTACTGGTGTTTTTTATCAAATTGGGTTTCCATGTTAAATCATTGTGTCAAGTGTGTTATTGAATTTGTTATGTTTCATGTTTACATTTCTGCAAAGTTGATTTGACAGTAACCTACAAGTTTAAGTGATTGCATAATCTGATGGATGCATGCATGATGAAAATGATTTATGGATATGGGTTCACTAAGCTGTGAAAAGTTTTAATTGTACATCTGGACCTTGGATAACCAATTCACCCCCCTCTTAGTTATTCTAAAGAATTCCAACAATACAAAGGTGCATGCCAATTTCACATTAAATAATTAACCTTAACATCATAATCAATTTTTATTTTTCTAATAATTTTCATATAAAACATTTAAAACATTAAAATATCAGAATTTGCATATCAACATTAATATCTAATCAAATGATCCAACTAACATTTTGAACCACATCATAATCCATTTCCTATCATAATGATGAAATACTGAATCTATACTATTAAACTAGCCAACATGGAAATTAGTTCTGAATACATATCTTAGCTCAAAATCATCAAAATGCAAACATCACAACTAGTATCCATTGATTTAATTAAATATAGTTTGATTACTAACAGTATCCTGTTATCATTATAAGATAATACATTATAAGGTGCATCAATTATGTCAGGTAATCAGAATGTTTGCCTAGTCACATAGTTTCAAATCAATCATAGAATAAATCCATTGCATTTTATTGGGCCATAAAATCTATCCTCATGAATATCAACATATCCACCTAATACTACTTGCACAATAATTAATTTATTACATTACATCATATCGAGTTATCTCATGTGGACATTTATCCAATTTTGATAACAATTTTCATCTATGGCTATTAGTAATACTCATAAGGGTGGGTGTTGATTCATCTTTCCATAATAACCATCTAATTCAATTATCTTAATAGGCCATAAAATATCATGAACCCATTGACATAGTTTCTAAGTTGTGACACCTCGAGTCTTTATTCCATAGGGTCTTAGCTTATCAACCTAATGTAATTCCAAATATGATACTTAGCACATCAATGACTAAAATGTGTATCAATCTCAATTAGATCTCAGGTTCATTATTGATATGGAAAATGCCAATCATGGCATACTTAGATCCTTAAACCTTCTTACCATCATTCCATCATAAGGTGTATGGTAATAGTATATAATTTACATTCTATAAACAAGAGACAAAAACATGACATCTCATCTCCTTACATTTCCTAGCTCTAATCATATTCATGTTATTAAGATATATAATAGGGTATTGGGGAAGGGACCTTACAAGAGTCTCAGGGTTGAGTGGGAGGGATGAAAGATTAGGGTAAGATAAAGGTTGAGAAGTTTAATGGATATAACTTTTAGTTGTAGAAAATGAAAATGGAGGACTATCTTTATCATAAGGATCTATGGTGGCCATTGCAAGGAAAAACTAAGAAATTGACAACTATGATAGATGAGGACTGGGATATTTTGGATAGAAAGGCAATTGGAAGTATTAGTTTATACTTGTTGCAATTAGTGGTATTTAATATTATGAAAGAAAAGGTGACTTAATAATTGATGCAAACCCTAGAAAAGTTGTATGAAAAGCCCTCCGCTTCAAACAAGGCATTTCTTATAAAGAATTTATTTAATATGAAGATGGTGGAAGGTGGATTGATTACTAATGATTTAAATGAAATTAATATGGTTACTAGTCAGTTATCTTTTGTAAATGTCAATTTTGATGAAGAAATTAACACTCTCTTGATTTTGTGTTCTTTGTTTGAAATATGGATTGGCTTGGTAATAGTTGTGAGTAGTTTCATTTCTAGATCTAATACCCTAAAATTTGATGATTTGTTTGGTGTTATTTTGAATGAGGAAATTTGTAGGAAAAGCTCAAGTGAATCTACATAAGGAAATGTTTTGAACACACAAAGCAGAGGCATAATGAATAAGAGAGGAAATAATTCTGGATATCATGCAAACTCATGAGGAAAATTAAATGGCGAAGAGGTCTCAATCAAGAGGACCAATATATTGCTAGTACTCTAGGAAACTAGGGCATAAGAAGAAAGATTGTTGGACTCAAAAGAATAATGAAGGAGACAAAAAAGAAGGAAACAAGGAGCAAAATGTGGTAAGTAATAAATCTGAAGAGGATTCTTTGCTTCTTTCTTTAGAAAATGTTGATGATTCATGGGTTTTAGATTTAGGGGCTTCATTTCATGTTACTCCCCATAGAGGCTATTTTCTTGATTATGTCTAAGGGGATTTTGGGCTTGTTTATAAGGGGGATAATGCACTTTGTTAAATTATTAGAAAGGGAAACATTAAGATGAATTTGTAGAATGCAATCATTGGCTACTACAAGAGGTAAGACATGTTCCAAGACTGAGTGGAAATTTAGTTTCAGCAAGGCAATTAGGTGATGAGGGTTGTATAGTTATTTTTAATGATAAAACTTGGAAGGTTTCAAAAGGTTCCCTTGTAGAAAAATTTGTGAAAGTAGGCATATTATCTCTGTATAGGTCATACTATTCCTTCTACTTTAAATATTTTACAGAAAAATAAATGTTTAGGAATAGTTGTTGTAGTTGAGTGGGGAGAACAAACACATGATGTAGATTTTGACACAACACTATGACACAACAAACTTGGGCACATGAGTAAGAAAGGTATGAAATACTTTACTTAAATAAAGTTTTACTAGGTTTGAAATGTGTCAATATAGATTTTGGAGAAAGTTGTGTGTATGGAAAACAAAAGAGAGTTAGTTTTTTGAAGAGTGGGAAGGAAAAGAAAAATGAGAAATTAGAGCTTGTGCATATAGACATATGGGGACCATCTCAGATATCTTCCCATGGTACTTCTCATTATTATTTTGTCTTCATTGATGATGTAATTAGAAACATCTGGGTTTATTTCCTTAGATAGAAATATGATGTATTTCAAACTTTTAAGAAATGGAAATGCTTGGTTGAAAATGAGACTGGTAAAAGGCTAAAATGTCTCAAATTTGGTAATGATGGTGAGTATTTCAAAAAATAATTTGATGATTATTGTTCCACAAATAGTATTCATCTAGATAAAATTGTTCTAATGAATCTACAAGAAAATGGAGTGGTTGAACACATGCACATGATCATAATAGAGTGTGTAAGGAGTATGACGTTTCATGTTGCATTACCCTTAAACATGTGGTTGAAGGTCGTCAATACTGTTATATATTTTATTAATAGAGGTCCCTCTACTCCTTTGGCATGTGGTATTTCAAAGGAAATATGGATTGGTAAGAAGATGAGTTATTCTTTTCTCAAAACCTTTAGTTGTGAAGCATTTTCACATATAGATTATGAAAATAAAATCAAGTTGGAAGCTAAATCTAAAAAAATGTATATTTGTTGGATATGGCATTGATGAATTTGGTTTTAGGATTTGAAATTTTGAAACTCATAAAATTGTAAGAAGCAAGGATGTCATATTCAATGAGAAATTGTTGTACAAAGATCTATTACAACATCATCAGAAGAAAGAGAATGATTATGTAGTGCTAGATGATACTCAAAAGGATGATGTTCCAACAATCCCTCATGCTCTGAAACAACTATAACAACAACTACTACAAACCCCAAAGAATGTTAGATGACCAGTGAGGCTAAATAGACCTCTCGAAAGACTTCCTCCCTCTTTCTATTCTATGTTGGAAATACAATAGGAAAGTAAACTCTAATAGGGTGGGGGAGGGATGAATCAACTCTTAAAACTTTCAACCTCAAAAACATTAACCACACATCCATCTCACAATTTATGCATATAAATTGAAATACCAAATTAAGCATATGCATCCATAGCATGAAAGTAAAAACATTCAATCACACATATGACACAAGATATTTAGTTACCCAAAAACCCTCCAAGGAGGAGGTAAATTTGGGATGGGGATGACACCCAAAAATCTTCATTACTACAATAATAAAGTGTATCCAATGAAGGTTACAATGTTTCAATCATGAAACATGATCTACCCTGTGAAAGGCCTACCCTGTTAAAGGCTTACAAAGACTTTTAGGTCTTACCCTGTTAAAGGATTTCAACACCCTATTAAAAGTGTGCTTTGTAGAAGGACTTTAACTTACAATGAAGTAACCACCCTGGTAAAGGATTTACAATAGCCTGTTTAGACTATTCTATTAAGAGATTTACCTGATTTAGCTGTTAAAATGTCTCAGCAATGATCCTTTAGTTAGCACTATTTTTCTTGATGATAGATCACCTCTTTCCTAATGTGTACTTGATCCTTTCTGATCAGATGCATCTTTGTTCTCTTCTAATTCCTTTCTTCTATTCTCCTCTAACTGATTCTGCTATGTATCTCAATTCACAACTTCTTAGTCACCATGAAAGCTCAGTTTGCACATGCAAACCTTTTCTATTTTCTCCTTCCACACACACATAAATTTTAGGGTTTGGCCTCTTTAAGAAGACCTAGGTGACTTAGGGTTAGATATGAATCAATGATTGTAATTCATCCATCTAGCTGCTTAAATCTTCCCTTTTTTTTTTGATTGGATGCATGTACTGCATAGGGATTCACAATAAAGGTTCATTCTTATCATCTAAGATCGCAAAAAAACTTTAAGTTGGCTTCAAAAAAGGTTACATAGAAGTTTGTGCCATTACAAACAACTATGTCAAAATTGTATAACTTGGCATCTGAAGTCCTTGATGCTTGACATTAACTATAACTTCAATAATGTAACTCAACCTTTGAATGACTCGACATCCATTGATCACTTAGCATTTAAATAACTTGGCACCTACTATCTACCCAACACTTGAGTAACTCTACACTTATTAGTTACTCAACACTTGACTCACTCAACATATACTATTGCTCGACACTTGAGTGACTCGGAACACATTGTCTAATATGTTATGCTCGACATGCATTACTTGTTCGACATGAACTAAGTACATAACTTATAAATAACTAAAGTGTATGGACACTCATT
Organism: Cupressus sempervirens; assembly: GCA_028749045.1. Classification (NCBI taxonomy): domain Eukaryota; kingdom Viridiplantae; phylum Streptophyta; class Pinopsida; order Cupressales; family Cupressaceae; genus Cupressus; species Cupressus sempervirens. The sequence continues at coordinate 332,014,419 of CM053785.1, forward strand.
TGTCAAAACCAATCTAAGATTAACATTCTATTTTATTAATAGATGTTGATGTACCTAAATGTTATAATGTTGTGTAGGTGGATACAAATATTTAGTGGGAGTCTACAATGATAGAAGAAATGGACTTCTTGCTGAAAAATTAGACTTGGAATTTATGTAAGTTTCCTACTGGTAAAAGGGCTTTACAAAATAAATGGGTTTATAGGTTGAAAGAAGAGGATGGAGGTAAGAAAATATTTAAAGATAGGTTGTTTGTAAAAGGATTTGTACAAAAAAAGGGAATTGATTTTGATGAGATATTTTCTCTAGTTGTTAAAATGACCTCTATTCATATTGTTTTAAGTATTGTGGCTATTGAAAGTTTTTATTTGGAGCAGTTTGATGTTAATTTTTATTTATTTATGGTTATATATATATATATATATATATATATATATATATATGTATATATCTATATATGTACATATATATATATATATATATGTATATATACATATATATATGTATATATATATATATATACATATATAGATATATACATATATATATATATATACATATATATATATACATATATATATATATGTACATATATATATATACATATATATATATATATGTACATATATATATATATACATATATACATATATACATATATACATATACATATACATATACATATATGTATATGTATATGTATATGTATGGAACAACCACAAGGATTTGAGGTCAAAGGTAAGGATAATTTAGTGTGCAAATTGAAGAAAAGTTTTTATGGCTTGAAGCAAGCACTTTGACAATGGTATCTTATATTTAACAATTTTCTATATGAGCATGGATATACTAGATGTCATTTAGGTCATTGTGTTTATTTTAAGAGGTTGCCTGATGATAACTATATTATTTTATGTTTATATGTTGATGATATACTTGTAATTAGGTCTAACATGGATCACATTAAGGGTTTAAAATAATAGTTAGCACATCCATTTAGTATGAAGGATTTGGGGGCAGTAAAAAATGTCTCAATATGAAAAATTTGTAGAGATAGGAAAAATAGGAAATTGACTCTATCTTGAGCTAATAATATTAGGAAGGCATTGCAATGTTTCTCCATGGAGAATGCAAAAGCTATCAAAACACATTTTCCTAGACATTTCACATTGACTAAGGAGACGTGTTTAAAGCCAAAAGAAGAGGAGGATAATATGTCCAAGGTACCTTATGCTTAAATAGTAGGGAGTTTAATATATACCAAGGTATGTACTAGGCCAAATATTTCACATGTAGTGGGAGTTGTTAGTAGGTATACGAGTGATCTTGGGATTGAGCATTGGAACACAGTCAAATGGATTCTCAAATATTTGAGAGGAACATCCAGTAAGTATTTACCTTTCGAGGGGTCTACTATTAATTTATAGGGATATCTTGACTCATATTTTACAAGGCATCTTGATACTAGGTTGTTGGAAGTCCTATTGGGAAACATGATACTAAGAGGGGTGGGGGGTGAATTAGAATCTATAAAACTTTTATCCTTCAAAATAACTTGACCGTATTCACCATATTAACCATCTCATATCTAGTTTATGCATAACATAGCTTGAAATATCAAATGCTGAAATAAATCTAGCTAAGTATCACATCCATGAAATGTAAATGCAAGACAAAAGATTTGTTAACCTAGAAACCGTCTAAGGTAAAGGTAAAACTAGGGTGGGGATGAAACCCACAAATCTTCACTACTATAGTGACAAAGTTAGCCTGTTAGGAATACAATTTTGATCACTTATGATGATCTACCCTAGGAGGGGTCTGCATTGTTAAAAACTTTATAAGACTATTAGGTCTTACCTTGATTAAAGGATTTTACACTTACAATGAAGTAAGGAATCAGTTAAGAGATTTACAAAGGTCTATTAAAACCACTCTATTAAGAGGTTTACTATGATTCAATCCATCAAAACTAATTTAGTACCTAATACTTTGGTCTATATTTACAATTTTTGATTACATATCTCCTCCTTCCAACTTCTAATTTGATCTCTTATCTAATATAACTTTTCTCTATCCTTCACCGCTTCATTAGTTTGCTAACTTTGTTTACTTCACAACTTTCTCTTGCAACATCCAAAGCTTAATCCTTCACATTCTTTGCACAATCCACACTATCTTCTATGATACCTCTCTTTTTATATATCAAAATAGGGTTTGGATCTACCCTTTTAAAGATATCTATAGTGTCCTCTAGAATAAGATCAGCAATCTAGATGTTTCTCTTTTTCCCTCTTCATCTAATTGGTTGTTCATCCCTCATAGGGATCGATGATCCATGTCAAAATGTGTAATAACCTTTATAACAAACTTTATAATAATTAAATGTTATTTACATGTTGGCTTGAAATGGTTTACCTCAGAGTTTGTACCAATCCATACATTTGTGTTCACTATGTGTTACTCGACACATACCATCTCTAATGCTTTCTCATATCTATTCTACCTATTGTTGCTTAGCCTTAACTAGTTCTGGTCCTTCTATATGACTCGACATCTATGTGCTCTTGTATGCTTGGCATTAACTATACTTGGCTTATATAAAAAGTACTTGGCTTATATTAATAGTACTCGATGACCAAAAAATTTCTCGACTCCTATAGAGCTCAACATATACATGATTATTTACAAGTATTTACATGACTTAACCTATATAGAGTTGTTGGAAATATTCAGGATAAGATAGGTTACTGAGAGGGGAGGGGTGAATCAGTAACTTGTAAAACTTTCAAACACTTTAGAATTTTACCCATTCATCATTCATTCATCTAATCTACTGCATAAATAAAAGAACAAACATTCATTGCACATGTACATAGAGATTTGGTGACCCAGAAACCTTCCAAATAGAAAGTAAAATTGGGGTGGGGATGATGCCCACAAAAATTTAATACTGCAATATAAAGTTGGCTTGTTAAGGCTTACAATGATCACTTCTGATGATCTGCCCTGTTAGGAGAAAGTAGGATTGCTTAGATCCACCTTGCTAGAGGATTTACAAACATACAGTAAAGTATGCACTTTGTTAGGAGATTTACAAAAAGACTGTTAAGTCTACCCTGTTAAAGGATTTATAAACTGATTCACCTGTTAGGATGAAGCAGTGGATCTGCTTACAACTATTTGCTGATAAGATCCTTTTTGAATTGATCACCTGATGTGATAGATATAACTTTTCTGCTCCTATGTTGACCTTGCTGTATTCCTTTTATTCTGCTACTGATTCGCTTTCATTTTTCTCAAAATATAGCAATACCTTTTTCACATGCAAACATCAATCCCTTTATATTTTCATACACATCATACCATGCTACAAATGATATCATACATTACATATGTACCATACCATTATTTACAATTGCAAGGTCGGTGAAAATATAAGTGAACAAAACATTACTGAGTCAGCCAAATAGTAGAAAACTTGGGTTCCTCAAGCTAACTCGGTGACCTTCTAATACTCAACATCCACTACATTACTTGGCATCATCATGCACTCGGTAGAAGTAGAGGCTCGGTTCATACTAGCCACACAACATTGCTTGGAACTCGGTAACCATTGGTGACTCGGTAGATATAGTGTCACTCGGTAGAAACTAACTTCTTTGTTTACCTTGCTTTTCTCGGTGAACACCGAGTTTTCATTTACCTTGCTTTGCTCGATGAACACTGAGTTCTTCATTTACCTTGCTTTGCTCGGTCAACACTAAGTTCTTTATTTACCTTGCTTTTCTCAGTGAATACTGAGTTCTTCATTTACCTTGCTTTGCTCAGTGAACACTGAGTTCTTTGTTTACCTTTTTCACTCGGTAAACACTGCTGAACTTCTAAGGTAACCACTGAATGCTCGGTATACACTGTAGACTAAGTGATGAGCTAGATAAGCATTCAGAATTGAATAAGTGTTTGCACTAATGACAAATATATCATGATTCCAACAAGAGTAACTTGGTCATAATGATGATCAAATGACTTTTCCTTATGTATGACTAAGTGTTTGACACTAATAGACAAAAAAAAATTAGAGAGACCAAAAATCTCCCCCTTTGACATTAGTGGAAAAAAAACTTTGTCATGATTACATCTTTACATTACAAAAGAATAGTCCTCCCCCTAAGCCTATGACTCATAGTACTTTTCTTTACAATACATTATACAATACGTTATTTAACATGACTCAAAAATAGTTTGATGTAGCTTGTCATACCTTGTGTGACTTCAGCCTTTCTGAGCTTTGTATCTCTATATCTTTCCTCATCATTTCCTTTTATTTCCCCTTTTGTAACTTCATTTCATTCCTCATCATTTCCTTTTATTTCCCCCTTTGTAACACCATTTCCTTCCTCATCATTTCCTTTTATTCCCCCATTTGTAACTTCATTTCCTTTCATTCCCCCTTTTTTTTGACACTGGTGTCTTATGATGGGGTTAAGTAGATGGAATCAAACCATATTTATTAATGAATGGTTTATGTGATTGAATAATAATGGCTAGTGCATGATCCCATGTGGTTCTTACTGAATCCAAAACTTGAATCTTTATGTCCAAATTTATAGTTAAACCAATTAAGCTATCAACAATAGAAAGATTGTGATCTCTTTGAATTAGATCTTTTGCGGAAGATACCTCTCATTGCATAACCTTAAAGTGAGGTATCAAAATTTATTGGATAAAGATAAGTTTGGCCCTCATTCTTCTATCTATTGTATGAAGCTCGACCAATCTACCTTGTACAAACAACAATATGTTATAATGCATTGAACTTGATCTAGCTGACTAAGAGATATAACTTCCTGATAACTTCATGTTAGCTTAAATATTTTGAATGTTTTCTTGAAATTTATTAGTAAATCTTGTCACATCACAAATAATATTTGATGTAGGAGCATCTTGGGTGTAAGGGCAATCTTGCATCACCCAAAAATATTTTATTTTCAGTCTTTTCCATTTTAAAAGGACTAGTAGACAAGGTGGTTACTATTTATGGGAACTTGCTATTTTTAGTAAGTTTGTCATATGAGCTCAGAATGTCCTCATTTTCTATAGGAATGTTCATTTTAGAAATATAAGCCTACCATAAAAATCTCATTGCTCCAGCTTAAGTATCAAAGAAGTTATTGCAGATTTTTGGTGGAACAATTTGCATAAAATCTTCAGGCTCATTGTTGGAGGCCTTAGAGTGCCCAAATGAGGTCCAAAAACTCGACAAAAGGGTGCTAGCATGGTTTTGAGCTTATAGATCAAGAGTTAGCATTTCCAAAAAGTGGTTATAATAGCCAATTTAAGCAACGATTCATGAGTTATGGCCTTTTGAAGTTGGGCTACCCGAAATTTCTAAAATAATTGTCAAAGATGTATTTGGCTGACTCTATATGTTTTGTTAGGGTCTGTCAGCCCTAGGTATTAAGTTTGAGCATCTAGAGCCTTCCCAAGTGGCATAAAACTGCCTATTTAAGAAAGGTCTGAACATTGTCTAGGATAACTCTTGGTGATAGTTCACAGCTTGGCTTGCAAATTATTATACTAAAGGTGCCCATGTGGGTTAGCATATTGTACTTATGAATTATATAATTATGCAATTGTGGCACAAATAAGAAGTCCATATTTTATTCTTACATTTGTTGTTGTTTCTTTTTTTTTGTTATGAGTTTATGGTATTAAGGGGAGCACCCTACATCAAGTGGTATTAGAGCTAAAGTACTTGAGTGTGTGGATAGATCATCGATTTTGAGGTAGTTTGCACTAGGACTATGGTTTGGGTTGAGTGTGTAGATAGATCACCGATTGTGAGGCAATTTGTACTAGGGTTTTAGTGGAAGCGTGAAAATGCCTCCACAAAGAGAGTGTGGCAGAAGAGCTGTAGGTGTTACACCTGAGGGTTTTTGAGCCCTTCAAAGGAAAATTCAAGCATTGGAAGAACAAATGAAAAAGGGAATAAATCTTCCTATGAGAGATGAAAGTGAGGATGAGAATAAAGTAGAAGAAAATGCCAGAGCAAAGGTAGTTCTAAACCTAAAGGAAGAGAGGCTTTTTAGGGCCATCTTCAAGATTGAAAAAAGACTGAAGTTTGAGGTTCTCACATTTTTAGGAAATCTTAACCCAAAAGAGCTAATCGATTGGATCAATGAACTAGAGGAGTACTTTGAGTATGAATATATTGAGGATCCAGATAGGGTCAAGTTTGAGAAGGCAAAACTAAAGGGACATGCAAAGATCTGGTGGCAAGAGGTTTAGTTGGAGCAAAATAGAAAGGGAAAGGACAAAATCACCAGATAGGATCAGATGATAGCTAAAATGAAGTGACAATTCATTCTTATGGATTATGAGCTTGATCTATTGAAGAAGATGTAAGGAATGAAGCAAGCAGGAAAATTTGTTTAAGAGTATATCAAAGAGTTCTATCGAGTTCTCATTAGAGTCTACCATGCAGAAGCTGATAAGGAGAAAGTCACCCATTATCTTAATGGGTTAAGGCCTAGTATTTAGGATGAGCCAAGTCTAGTTCAAATGAGTAGTATTGAGGAGGCATACCAGTTTTCCCTAAGAGTCAAGGAGAAACTGAGCAAGAAGTTTGATAATAACAACAGTAGAAGAGGTCGTGGTGGAAGATCTGGTGGACGATCTTATGGTGGTCATAATGATGATCAAAAGAACAAGGATGAGGCCAGAAGTAGTAGGTAGAACTAGAGGGGAAACAATTCCAATCGTTTCCATGATCAGAACAATAGAGATTAGAGAGGAAGAGGTAGAGGACAAGGATCTGGAAGATGAGGCTTCTGTGAGAAATGTTTTCATTACAAAGAAGAAGGGCATAAAGCATTTGAATGTACCTAGTGCTAATGAAGGATAGATCAAAGAACATAAGGCTAGGCTAGAGTTGCACATGTTGATGAAGATGCCAGATCCTCACATTATGAAGATGCTAAAAGAGGAAAATTCCTAGTTAACCAAAGAGTTCTACAGAGTGGTGAGAATGAACCTAAGAAAAGAAGGAGCTTGTTTTGCACAAGGTTCAGATGTGAAGATAAGTGTTGTGATGTGATCATTGGTGGTGGAAGTATTGACAATTTGGTGTTAGAAATGATGGTCACCAAGTTGAAGCTAAAGAGGCAAAAACATCCACATCCATACCACATTCCTTGGGTGCAAGATGACCACAAGGTCATGATCAATGAGAAATGCTTAGTGAAGTTCAAGATTGGAAGCTGCTAGGAATGAGGTACTATGGGATATCATACTTATGGACATATGTCATATGTTGCTAGGTTGGTTGTGGTAGTTTGATAGGCATGCTATCGGGATGGGCAAGAAAATACCTACACTCTAACTAAGGATGGAGTGAAACATAAATTGAAACTATTGAAGGATAACGAAAAAAGGTATGTAGTGCTGCTGGAATATGTTTTGTTGATGGAAAAGAGTTTCTTAAAGGTAAGAAGCATGAGCATATGTGTTTTGCTATAATTCCTAAAGATAGTAAAAAAGAAGTAGGGGATGTACTTGTAGAAGTTGTAGATATGTTGGGAGATTTTTCTGATATTGTATCAGATAATGGACCTGATGGATTTCCCCCAATAAGGAAGATCAATCACCAGATGAATTTGGTTCTAGGATCTAGTTTACCAAACAAGGAAATGCACAAAATGACACCAGTAGAAAGTGAAGAGTTGAATAGGCAAGTTCATGAGTTATTATAGAAGGGGTTGATTTGAGAGAGTTTGAGTCCATGTGTTGTACCAACAATGTTAGCACCAAAGAATAATGGAGAATAGAGGATGTGCAAAGATTCTTGTGCTATCAACAAGATCACCATCAAGTATAGATTTCCTTTGCCGAGGATGGATGATATTATGGACTGTTTGAGTAGAGCTTAGTATTTCACAAAGATAGATATGAAGAGTGGGTACCATTAGATTCGTATAAGAGAAGGTGATGAGTGGAAGACTATTTTCAAGATAAGGGAAGGATTGCATGAGTGGTTAGTCATGCCTTTTGGGCTAACCAATGCACCAAGAACTTTCATAGGCTCATGAATGAGGTACTGAAGGAGTTTCTAGGTAAGTTTGTCATTGTTTATCTAGATGATATATTGATCTTTAGTAAGACATTGGAGGAGCATTTGATTCATATTCACAAGGTACTTGATAAGTTGAGGGAAGAAAAGTTAATAAACCTGAAGAAGTCCAATTTTGTAAAGGAGTTGGTGTACCTAGGATTTGTAGTCTTAGGAGAAGGTCTAAAAATGAACCCATAGAAAGTGAAGGCTATCATTGAATGACCTACTCCAAGGAGTATGATAGAGGTAAGATCTTTTCATGGACTGACTACATTTTACAAAAAGTTCATAAGAAGTTTTAGCAGTATTTATGGACCCTTGATTGAAATAATGAGAGGGGATAGGAAAGAGTTTAAGTGGACTGTAGGAGTAGATAAGATTTTTAATCTATTGAAATAAAAATTTATTGAGCAACCTATTTTAGCACTTCTTGATTTTAACAAGGTGTTTCAAGTAGACTATGATGCTAGTGGTATTGCAATAGGAGCTATTTTGAGTCAAGAAGGTAGACCTATTGCTTATTTTAGTGAGAAGTTGAATGATGCAAAAATAAAATATTTTGTTTATGATCAAGAATTTTATGCCATATTTCAAGCATTGAAGAAGTGGAGACACTATCTTCTTCCTAATGAGTTTTTTTTGTATACTGATCATCAAGCTTTGTAATATTTGAATAGTCAAGGAAAATTGAACCAAAGGCATTTAAAGTGGGTTGAGTTTTTGTAGAGTTATAAATTTGTTTTGAAACACAAGAGTGAGAGGTCTAACAAAGTTGTAGATGCTCTTAGTAGAAGACAACTTTTGCTAACAGAAATACAAATAGAGGTGGTTGGGTTCAAGAAACTCAATACTTTGTATCTAGATGATCCTAATTTTGTTGAAGTGTAGAAGGATTCTATAGAACCTGTTACACTTGATAGGACAAAGTGGTTGGATTTTATGATCCATGATAGTATGTTGTTCAAAGGAATCCAGTTGTGCATTCCTAGAAGTTCAATGAGAGAGAATCTCATCAAGGAAAAGCATAGTGGAGGATTGGCTAAACATTTTGGCAGAGATAACACTATAGCCTTGGTTTTTGAAAATTATTACTGGCCATAGTTACAACAAGATGTGACAAAGCTTGTACAAAGTTTTTGAGTATGTCAGATGACAAAAGCAGTGAAACATAATACAGGGTTGTATCAGTCATTACCTGCACCAGAGAAGCCTTGGGAGGATGTTAGCATGGATTTTGTTCTTGGATTATCAAGGACATAGTGTGGGTATGATTCTATTTTTGTGGTGGTTGACAAGTTTTCAAAGATGGCACATTTTATTCCTTGTAAGAAGACTAGTGATGCTGTTCATGTAGTAGAGTTATTTTTTAGAGAAGTGGTGAGATTACATGTTTTTCCAAAGAGTACAATTTCAGATCGAGATACCAAATTTGTTGGGTATTTATGGCATACATCGGGGAAGAAGTTGAAGACATATTTGAAGTTCAGTTCATCACATCATCCACAAACTAATGGATAGACAAAAATTGTGAGTCGTAGTTTGGGAAACTTCCTGAGATGCTTGGTTGGAGATAAACCAAAAGGATAGGATATGATTTTACCATAGGCATAATTTGCATATAATAATTCTATCAATAGGAGTATTGGTAAATCACCATTCTAGATTGTATATGGGAGTAGTCCTAGAAATGCTTCTGAATTGAAGAAACTAGGTAAAGGAGAGATAAGCAGTGTTGAAGCAAAAGATTTTGCTAAACATTTGAATAACATCCATGAGGAGGTGAGGAAGCACATCATAAAGATGAATACATAGTATAAGGCTAAGGGAGATGTGAAAAGGAGATATAAGGAATTTCAAGTTAGAGATGAAGTCATGGTTCATTTGAGAAAGGAGTATTTTCTAGTGGGTACATATAATAAGCTAAGGATGAAGAAGTTTGGACCGTGCAAGATAGTGAAAAGGCATGATTCTGGAAAGGTGTATGAAGTGGAGATGCCTATTGAATTGAATATTTCACTAGTATTTAATATTTAATATTTGATAGAGTATTATGAAAGAGGTGATGGAGATGAAGTTGCAGAAGCACAATGGAGTATTCCAGTAGCTACTTTGACTACACAAGAGATTGAGGAGATACTGGATAGTCGTATTGGCAAAAGTACTAGAAATAGAACTTATGAGGAATATTTGGTCAAATGGAAAGGGAGGCCAGTTGAGGATTCATCATGGCTAGCAAAGAAGAAGGTTAACCATCTCAGTTTTCCTCTGAGCACATGAGATGTGACAGGGTCACTTCTTGAATTACCTTGGGTGTCTGATGTAGGAGCATCCTGGGTGTAAGGGCAATCTTGCATGATGCAAAAATATTTTATTTTTAGTCTTTTCTATTTTAATAAGGACCAGTAGACATGGTGGTTACTATTTATGGGAACTTACTATTTTTAGTAGGTTTTTCATATGAGCTTAGAATGTTCTCATTTTCTATAGGAAGGTTCATTTTAGAAATATAAGCCTACCATTAAAATCTCATTGCTCTAGCTTAAGTATCAGAGAAGTTATTGCAGATTTTTAATGGAACAATTTGCAAAAAAATCTTCAAGCTCAGTGTTGGAAGTCATAGAGTGCTTGGATGAGGTCTGAAAACTCAATGGAAGGGCTCTAACATGCTTCCAAGCCTATAGATCATGAGCTGGCATTTTCAAAAAGTGGTTATAATAGCCAATTAGAGCAACAGTTTGTGAGTTATGGCTTTTCGAAGTTGGGCTACCTGAAACTTCTAAAATAATATTCAAAGATGTATTTGGTCGACTCTATATGTTTTGTTAAGGTCTAGCAGCTCTAGGTATTAAGTTTGAGCATCTAGAACCTTCCTAGGTGACATAAAACTGCCTATTTAAGAAAGACTTGAACATTGTCTAGGATAACTTTGGGTGATAGTTTGCAGCTTGCCTTGCAAATTATTGTACTAAAGGTGCCCACGTGGGTTAGCATGTTATACTTATAAATTCTATAATTTTGCAATTGTGCCACAAATAAGAAGTCCATTTTTTGTTCTCGCATTTGATTGTTTGTGTTATGAGTTTATGGTATTAAGGGGAGCACCCTGCATCAATATTGTATAGATCTTGTACCTCCTTTACAAGTTCTTTTAAATTCTATACTAGTTCCTAGAACTCTACTTTTCTTATTGCAATTATAGTATAAAATTTCTCTATTACTAAATTTTTAAAATTTCTTCTCAAGCCATGCCATAAGTTTTTTGTTTGCCTCAATATCCTCATTCTTGACTTTTTCAACTATATGCACTAACTGCGATATGATAGGGGCCTATTCATCAATGTTCTCAATATCAAAGAGTCAACAAATATGTCCTTGATATCATGTAACACTTGTTTCTATTGTTGTTCTCTCCTCAAATCTTCTTGTCTTTTCTTTCTTGCTAAAATATCTTGCAAGATGAAAGTTTGTTTGTATGTGAGATTAGTTAGATCCCATTTTGGAATTTCTATTCTTCATCTAGAGTAACAATATTACTTGGAGAACTATCCTTTTTATTCTCTCCTTTCCTTTTCTTTGGAGTGCTGATGCTTGGTACAACTTGAGTCAGAGTAGGTGAGGGGGTTTCACCACTTGGTCTCACTTATATTTCAGTGCTAGGAACAAAAATGGTAGCACTTGGTACTACATTTTCTTTTTCTATCTTTGCTTGTTTCTATATAGTCTCCTTATTTCCCTCATCTAGAGGTCTTGAGACATGTGGTACTATTTAATCTGTAGTAGATTTCTCTACATTTCTTTTCTTTTCTATTTCCTATTGTTCTTTCTTCTCCTTTACTATCTCAATTGGCATCTATTACCAATGTTATGGTTTGAGAAGTCTATTTTTTTTGTTTTTCCAATTTCTTTACTTGTTCCTTTAAATCAACAATATGTACTTGTTTTTCTCCTATCTTAGGATAGTCCTTTATTTTTTGTAATACAAGAGTGTCAAGACGTGTGGTGGCATGAATAAGAGATATGTTTCCTTGTGAGCTCAACACACCCAAATCTTCTTCATCAGTGTGATCATCTTCAATAGTTACTATGCCCACTTCTTTCCCCTATTTATCTTCTTTTGTTGTTAGTCCGAGAATGCTCTTCCACAATAATTCATTTTGTAGTACAACAACCTCAATTTTATTTTGCAAAATCATGAATGCTCTATATTTAGGAACAAATTGGTTTCTATACTTCTCCAAAAATGTTATCTTTTCCTTATTTGTTAACTCAAGCATTATTTTGGCTAATGTGCCTTCTCTTATTTGCTTCTCAATTATAGTTGCTTATTTTCTAGCATCAATTCTACTATATAAGTCACTATGAATGTAGTGCCTGCCGCTAGGTCGCATTTTTGTTATCATTGTCAAACTCTTTTAGGGCTAGTTTTATATTGATGATTAGCAACATTGTTTTGAGACTATTGGATATTGTGCTATGGTTTCAGTTGATATGTGATGAGATTAATTAGACTCTACATTTCATATATGCATGATGATTATTACATTATTCCAGTTATTGATGATGATTAGTTAGATGGTTTATTATCACATGTGTTTTCTTATGGATACTTACCCCATACTTGCATGTGTATGGTGTGCGTGTTTGTTTCTTTTTTGTATGGCATTTCTGATGTGGTTAAGGAAGGGAGTCGTAGTCACCTGCTAGTCGGGATCTACATGATGCACCACTTCCTGCCATTGCCTGTTTAGCTTAGCACACACACACACACACACACACACACACACACACACACACATATATATATTGCATGTACATGCATGGTTTTTATGCAGGTTGCAGGTACAGGGTATCGACTTCCCTGAATTGCTAGGATGAGCGTACCCTATTGCATTATCTCAATGGTAAGAGAGGGAAGATAAATTCTCAAGTCCAAATCCCAACCCTTTAAGCCATTTGTCCTAATTGGAAATTAGGACAAGTATCTGAGTTGAGTACCCTCTGAATGCGTCAGATGACGTAATTCATGATATTAACCCTTTTGGTTTGATTTTGTATGTGTTTGTGTTTTGCTATAGTGGGTTTTTTGTATTTTATTTTATGAGTCTTTGGTTTATTTTCTATTAATTAAGCTTAATTAAAAGATTTAATTAATGGTTTAATTTAATGGAAAATTAATATGGTATTTTAATATTTATTTAATTTAATTAATTAGGAAATTAACTAAATAAAATAATTAAATTTGAAGATAAAAGTTATAATTTTAAAGTTGGAATGTGATAATATTTATTTAAGTTAATAAATATTTTAGCAATTAAGTTTAAAAAAAAAAAAATTTAAAAGTGGAAAAGATATTAAAATTATTAAAAGATTCTAGATTGCATGATGTGTGCATGTGATTAAAATATAAATATATTAAGATAAAACAAGTGAAATTATTAAAGTGAGTGCATGAGATTTAAAAAATTAAATTGAAAAGAGTAAAGTGAATATTAAATAAATTAATGTGCATTATTTTAATATTTAGGAGTTTGCGAATTCTCGAGAGTTGTCATGTAGACAACACAGGAGTTTGCACTCTAATTATGCACATGTTGTCTACACTTAGGAGTTAGCATATTATTTGAGCACATAGTGTCTACAACATTCTAGACACCTCATCATGTTCATCTTTTTATTGTGGAAGTTATGTGCTTGGTTGTCATGCTTATCTCCTAATTCTTCTAGACACATTCTAGATGCATCTTAGAGGCCTTTATATAGAGGCTCTCCTAGTGTGTATGGACACACCCCAGAGAGGCTTCTACAAGCTCGTATGCCTCAACATTCTTAGATGCTTCTACATCCTCATATGCTTCTACAAGCACTTCTAGTCACTTGAGGGTTCGGTTGGTTTGATTCTTGGAGGAATGGCGAATGTTGGAGAAGGAAGAGATTTTTCTACGGACTTCTGAGGCATGGAAAATTAGCATCAGTGTCCAGGTGCACTTGTGATTTTTGCATATTCCATTTGCATGCTTTCTCTTCCTGTCTTCATCATGTCTGTTATGTGTGTCTGAATATTCTTTATGATTGAATCTTCAATCTTGTAATTGGAATTAAAATATGCATGCTAATTCTGTTTGCGTGTGGAAAAATCAGTAGTGATCTCAATTAGAAAACCCTAGCTTCCATTCATGGAAAGAAATTAGTTTTAAATTAGGTTTGGGTTCGAATTGTAATAGAATCAAGGATTTGTTTAGACAAGGGTTTGTATTTTAATGAAGAATTCTAAGTTAAAATTTATAATCAAACCTAGTAGAAGAATTATTGAGTAAATTTAGAGAACAAATATTTTATAAGAAAATTCTTAAAATTGGAAGTCCTTTTTAGATTATGTATATGCCTCATTTTAAAATATACATATTTGTACAAATCTGAATACTTGTATATATATATATATCTATTTATTTAAAAATGATGTTGTCATATCACAGTAGAAAAATGTTTAATGAAATTCCATTATATATATATATATATACACACAAATACGTATATACATATATATACATATATATATATACATATGTACATATATATATGTGTATATACATATATGCATATATGTATATACATATATATATATATATATATATATATATACATATATGCATATATGTTTATACACATATATATATGTACATATGTATATATATATATATATGTATATATATGTACATATGTATATATATATATATATGTATATACATATATATTTGTATAAGATCGTAGTGGAGTTATATATTTATAAATTCTGAATTGTATGTGGAAAACGTTTTAAAAAAATATATATTGAAGCGCATTCAGAAAACGTTTAATATTAATTTTTTTAAAATAAGTTTTGGGAGGGCGAAGCCCGTGCCCCATCGACATTGAGTGTCGAGTACCTATCATCGTAGGTACTACGACAACAGGCGGTACTCTGTACTGCTATCGCCACAGGCCCTGTGACCATAGGGTACGACAGACCGTATCAGCGATATTTTTAATTATATGGGTTTGGTGGGAGTTATGTGGTTGGAAATCGATTTTGACATTTCAGTTTTTTTTATAATGTTTATAAATGTTATTATTATTAAATGTTTATTATTATATATATATATATATATTTATGTATATATATATGAATATATATATATATGTATATAAGTATATATGTATATATGTTATTAATAATAAATAATAATTATATTGTTATAAAGATTTAATATTATAAATGTTATAAGATATATATATGTGTTAATAATAATATATGATAATAAATATCATTTAAAATGTATATAATCATGAATAAACAATAATGTTTGTTATTTTATAAAAATGATATGTTATTAACATTAATGTATCATATTTGTTTTATTAACAATGTTAAATATGAATAATCAATTTAATAATAATTTGTCGACTATTATTAAATTGAGAAGAGAGATATTAATATAGTTTTATATATTTAGAATTTAATAATTAACTTAAATAAATTTAGTTTAATTAAGGTTAATTATTAGAATATATTATAAATCGAAGTTTTTGAATTATGCAATTATTGTTATCGATAATATTAGTATTCATTGAAAAGAATGACGAATGTAGTCATTATAGATTTATTAATAAGATTCCCAATATAACTTGTTATTAAATATTAACAAATCATTATTAATATTAGAGAATTGGATTATGGTTGGCCTTTTAACTTACAAATTATAATTAAGTTATGTAATAGAGTTTTAGTTGATATGATTCTTTTAACGAAGTTGTAAAGTATTTACATTGAAGTTGATAAGTCTTATTCTAATGACTTGAATAATGACTTTAGATATTTTAATGGTTATTAGTGATGATTTAATTATTATAACGATTAAATTAAGAGACCTAAATTTTAGTAATATTTAGTTGAGTTTTAATTAAGTATTGTTAGAATGACAAAGAGTCATGCCTATGTTCATTATTAATTGATTAAGATTAATTAAAAAAGCGAATAATATTAATTAAGGGACAATGAAGATTAGTGTAATGAGTAAATATTTATTCTTTAGTTATTCGTAGAATGTAATTTTAAATAATGGAAGGATAATGTTATTGAGGGAACAAATGGGTTGACTTGTAGGTCAAATGATTAATCTTATATACTTGAAGTATACTTGCAAATAGAAACTGAAACCTCCATACTTAATTCAACTATGAAATTTTAGCAAACCAAAACACGTGCTTGCATTGTGTCTTCTCTATGCTTCTTGTTTTGGGTTTTGGGTTGACTAGTGTTGACTAGTTATAGGACGTCTACCAGAGGCTCGGGGGTTATGATTGTGATGTCATGATGATGTCTTGAATTTGATCAGTTATCCATGGATTACTTTCTAGTCGCCATGATGGGATTGAAATGTTGATTTATTTATTGATGATGTCATGTTGTGACATGTTTGACTTAACTATTTTGGAGTCTTTGATCAATATGATTTTGAGATATATTTTGGTTATTGAGGACCAATGGATACTTTTGATTATCAAAGATACCTTTAGTTGCCAATAGAGAACTATTGTGGTCATTATTATCTATGGATGCTTTTCTTATTGACTCATGGAAATTTGATGTTTATATTGTGGGTTATCTTTTGTGATTTTGAGATTTATGATTCCATGAGCTTAGGGTAGGTTATCTACTTGTAGTGTCGGGAAGTGGCTTGCAATGGGGGCTAGGGCCCTAAGAGGCTGCCAGGGTAACTCATTGTAAGTTTCCTTAATAAGTGAAAAAATTTACACCTAATACTAACTAAATGAACCTAAAAAGATAATTTTTTTGTTCTTGCCCATGCCTCGAGTGCTAGTACAGACTAGGATGGGAGTAGAGAGAATGCTTGGTTGTGACCTTGCATTCTGTAGTATGCTTCGTCTGTATGAGAGGATACTAGTGGCTACACAGGGATCACTAGGGGGCTGGGGTCTATTGAGAGACTGCTAGGGTAACTCTAGCGTGATCCATGCGATGACACTTTCCCACTTGCATAGTAGGTTTCCTACATGTCTTTGTTGTGCCTCTAGGAGTAGATGTCAGTTTTTGATTGGAACCTTTGAGTTAGTATACTTTTAGGATTCTTAGAATTAGAGAGTATTTATGCTTTGTGATTTTGATAACCTATTTGGGACTTGAAATTATCTCCTCAGTTCGGTGGGAGTGGACCACTTAGGTTCCACGCAGTTGGGTGGTAGTGCTTATCACTCTTATCATTTGAGACACTGTAGCTGATGCATTCTTTATGATGGTGGACACGTATCCTTACATTAATGATTTGCATATGTTAGATGATGTTATCTTATGCTTTATTTTTCATATTAGATTACTTTCTGCATATGATGTAGTATGATGTTAGGAGTGACATTCCTATTTGATAATACCGATGATCTCTTCGGTGATTTGGAATGTTACACATGGAGGGATGGCTAGGATCCATGATGGTCTAATGATGCTATTAACGGTTGGGAGGAACTGTGCACTTAGATATTTATGTTTGATTACTTATGATTATCTCTTATGATGATGTATGGTTTCATTTATGTTATTGCATCATGGATTAGATTCAGAATGATGATATACTTTATTTCACATATGTATATTCTTTTAAGCCTTTCATACCCTGTGACATGTATAGTGGATGATTGAGCAATCTGAAATGTAATTCTAAAAGGACACTTGTATATTGTTTAAATATGTTGGTTGTATCATTATTATTTCATGAGGATGTGATGTTAGATGAATAGATAAATTAGATGTTCTTCAACGTTAAGGGATCCATGAAGAATGTAATATGTTATGTATGCTATGTTTACTTTCAATTGTATTGTTACTATTGCTATTGCTAAATTGTTTCCATTATTATGTATAAGTTGTAAATGGTTTTTACTTTCATTAAAAAAAAAAGGCTACCAAACTTAGTGAAACTTTAGGTTAATTCTTTGGATCCCTTGGTGGGGCATTACAATGAATTTTATTCTCCATCTCTATAGGTGCTAAGTTTTACTTGGGCATCATCTCTAACATGGTCTCTTCTACCTTAGTCTTGTCAGTATCACTTAATGTTCCATACTTAACATATTTAAAACTTGATAGGCCTACATATTTTTTGATGTTGTCACATACCTCATAAATATTCTTAGGCTATATATGTACAGTGACTCAATGGTGACCAAGTTCATCAAACTTGGTCATCTCTATGTCTTCCTCTTCAACTTGCTTTTGCCTTATTAACCTTCTCCTCTTTGGTTGGACTTTGATGGTTGGCTCTCCTTAATCACACTTGTACCACTTGAACCTTTTCTTGTCTTAGTAATCTTTACCATACCCTTCATCAATGGTGGCTCGACATTGCTTGCTACCACAACCTTGGTTCTTGGTCTCTATGGTGCAAGAGGAGAGAGGGGCTTAACTATTGTCTTCTTTGAAACCTTCCTCACCTTAGACTCAACTATTTTGGCCTTCTTCATTGATGGGGTGACTAGTGCTAGGGATTTTTCCTATTTCTCTACACTTTCTTTGTCTTCCTCTTCACTACTATCATTAACTTTATATTCTCCAAGTCCTTGAGTAATCATCAAAGGTTCTTTGCCTTTGGATTGTGTGCCTAGCTTCTCCTTTAGATCTTCAATCATTTTCTTTCTCTTCTTTTTAGTAGAAGCAATCTTAATGTCAACAATTATTCTTTCTTTTTCTTCTTCATACTTGCCAAAGGGCTCGACCTTTGCATCTACTTCTTTGTTAAGTAGTGTAGTAATTATTGCACTTACATAATTTCTATCAATTTCATATCCAAGAGGTTTAAGCTAGGCTTTTCATGGCTTAACTGCCTATACGAATGTGTTATCAGTATCAACTAGAAAACATACATCATTATAATGCTTTTCAACTAATGATACTAGGGTCCTTAGTCTCTCTAATCTTCTATTTGAATTCTTCAAAATATCCATCTAGAACATTCTCAAAATTTTCTCCCAAATTCTTTATATGCTCACTAATTTGTCTTGTAGCTAGTTTTCCTTGTTCTGATACAACGTTTCCAATAGCTAGAAAATAATTCTAAATATACAAGAAAATACACATAACCAATGATTTGAACTTACACATTAAAATCTTTACCTATCTAACTAATTCCAGATTCTTTTCTAGTTGTAACTATTGCAACTCGACAAGATCATATTCATGATCCTTCATCACAATCTTCCATGCCTAATCAACCACCATACATAGTACACTATTCAATCAACTTGAATGATAAAATTATGAGATATTACTCTTACTACAAACTCAATTAATGGATCTATGATGGTTGAAATAGACAAGCCATGTCCATTCTGCTCATCTTTTGTGTTTGCCTCAATTTCTTCTCTACTCTAACAATGCATCATTTTCTTCTTATCAAATGTTAGATACCTAGTAACATCATGAATCATCTTCTTTGTAATTTTAATTGGCTCATTTTTTGACCATAACTCCATGTAAAGAATTATGCTTAGAATTGCTTTTATCCATTCGATCTTGAAATTTCTCAAAAAATCCAAGGCATGAGTTAACCCTTTCCTCTCAATAATTTTGAACTCATCCTTCAACACTCTTTAATCACACAATTTCTCATATGCCACATGAATCTCATAGTCTGTAACATCACCAATTTTGCACATATAAAAACTCTGTACATCATGGATCATAATAACTTTAGGTGGTATCAAAGATAACACACCCATTGAATCTCCTTTCATATAAATTTAAGGAATAACATGATACTTAGGTGCAGGACAAGTGTAACTCTTCACCAATTGAACATTGCTTACCTCTTTTTCTTGATTCTTTGTCGTAGATGATGATGATGCCATTTTTGTGTATTAGGATTTTGAAACATTTCGTTCTGAACAACTCGACACAACTGATGATCAACACTTGATCACACTTTCACTTCTATTCAACTTTCAATTGCCTTAAAATCGCTTTGCAAGTTTCTCAAATCACTCTGTGCTCTCAAAATTTTAATGCAAGGTGTGTAAAATACCTTCAAATTCTCAATATATACTTCCATTCATTCAAGTTAGGGTCTCCATAAGTCCTCTATTAGGTGGAATCCATCTATCTTCATTGTCATTAGACTTTTAAACTCAGTCTACCTAATTCACCTTGGTCAATACCATCTAACTCGACCTATACATTGGTTTGATTAATAGGAATACTCAGTCCATATTGCAATACTTAGTCAGTATAGACATTGTTACTTATGCTTGAAATTCAAAATGTAATTAATTCTAGTATTTCATTCTTTTCATAAATCTGTTCTAATGCATATTTTCTCATGCAGATATCAAATTTGACACAATTTATGTTAGGAATTTACATAAGATAAATCATTAAGTATACAGTTCCTTTCATACCTTTCTCGATCAGTTTAAGGTTGTGCGATCACCTTCTCCATTGGATTGGGTGATCTATTCTTCATTTATTCCACTGTTTCTAGCTTCCACCTTTTTCTTCTAGGAATGATTCATCTCCTTCCTTTTTTGTTCAACATCCACTTTGTTTTTACCTTTGATTTATACTAATGCTTGGGTGTTGTAGTTCTTACTCATATGTCCAACCTTGTGAGAATTAGAACATACTATCTTAGTTGCTTTGCCCTTCCTTTTGTTTATCCAATTTTCTTGTGATCTACATTCATATGCTCTATACCCAAACCCTCAAAAATTGTAGCAATATATCTCAAATCTAGGTGCAATACATGTATTACTCATCTTTCATCTACATTCATGTACTTGATGTTCTTTCTTCTTGCAATAAAAACAATTACCAGTAAACTTTGGTTTAGGGTTTTACATACCATTCTTGCTTCTACAAAAGTTTGTAGTTTTTCCTAGTTTACCACAATGATAACATGTAGGTTTGCCTTTTGATTTTACATTTCTTAGCTCTCCACTCTTGGATGATTCTCCTTCTTCATTAGATGAACGTTTCTTTATATTCCCTAATCTAGAGGTGTTTCTAGATGACCTAGGTGATCTCATCATCTCTTCAAAATACCTTATTGCTTCACTGGTCTTGTTCATTCTTTCTGCAAGTTCTTTCTTAGATCTTAACTCTTTCCTTAGTTGATCACTTTGTGATCTCAAAATTTCTATCTCCATGTCTTTCTTGTTTAATTCCCAATTTGCAAGTATAAGTTGATTCATCATATCTAGCTAAGTTTTTGTAAGCTTTTGTACCTTAGATGACCTTTCTTCAAGTTTGATAGCCATTTGTCTTTTGTTTTCCTCAACCATATCTTTTTCTTCTTCAAATTTCTTTTTCTATTCGCTCACTTCACATATTCTTATTGAATAGATTTCATGTTCTCTTTTTAATCCTCCAACTTCTTCATTCAGGATATTATTCTTCTCCAATAAATTTGCACTGGCTTCATCACTTTCATTGGAATTTCCATCATTTTGCAATCCTTGAGTGTCAAATTCTTGATAGAGAGTGTCATTCTATTGAATGACCATATCTTTTCTCTTTCTTAGGGATTTTATTAGTTGCTCTCTTTTTGCTTCAAGTTTCTATAGTATGAGCTAGATGTCAATCATTTGATTGTCAAAAATCTTTCCAATTTGTAAGCCTCCATCTCCAAGATCTGAACTCTTAAGATGTTAGACTTCTTTGAAGAGAACTAGGCTCTTATACCAATTGTTGAAAGTCTTATTAGGAAACAAGATAATGAAATGTAGGGGGGGTTAATCAGGATCTATAAAAATTTTATCCTTCAAAATAACTTGACTATATTCACCATATTAACCATCTCATATCTAGTTTATGCATAACATAACTTGAAATATCAAATGCTAAAATAAATCTAGCCAAGTATCACTTCCATGAATTGTAAACGCAACACAAAATATTTGGTAACCCATAAACCCTCCAAGGTAAAGGTAAAAATGGGGTGGGGATGACATCCACAAATCTTCACTACTGCAGTAACAAAGTTAGCTTGTTAGGACTACAATTTTGATCACTTCTGATGATCTATCCTATGAGGAGTCTGTCCTGTTAAAAGCTTTACAAGACTATTAGGTCTTACCTTTATTAAATGATTTTAGAATTATAATGAAGTAAGGAACTGGTTAAGATATTTACAAAGGTCTATTAAAACAACTATGTTAAGATATTTACTCTAATTCATTCTAACATTAGCATATTTCCACAATCCATTTAGAATGTGTAATTTTTTTCTAGATTTTATTGTGTGAGTTTTTTAGCATCAATATTTTAGATCACACTCTATGATCCATCATTAAGATGAGAGATTGCAAGAATGATGGATCACAAAGTGTGATTCAAAATGTTGATGCTAAAAAAATCACACAATCAAATCCAAAAAAACTTCACCTAATGTAATCAGTCAAAATTGATTTAGTACTTGATCCTTTGGTTTACACTTAAAATTGTTGATAAAGGATCTCCTCCTTCCAATATTTGATCTAATATCTTATCAAATATAGCTTTCCTCTATCCTTCACTACTTTATTAGGTCACTAACTCTATTTGCTTCATAACTTTCTCTTGCAACATCCAAAGCTTAACTCCTTCACATAGTTCATACTATCTTCTATAATATCTCATTTTTTATATATCAAAATAGGGTTTGGATCTTCCCTTTTAGAGACATCCATAGAGTCCTCTCAACTAAGATCAATGATCTAGATGTTTCCCTTTTTGCCTCTTTATCTGATTGGTTGTTCATCCCTCACAGGGATCGATGATTCAAGTCAAAATGCACAAAAAAATTCGTAACAAACTTTACAATCATTAAATGTTATTTACATGTCAAATCAAAATGGTTTACCTCAAAGTTTGTACCATTCTAGACATTTATGTTCACTCTATGTTACTTGGCACATACTATCTCTGATGCTAAATCATAACTATTCTACCTACTATTACTTAGCCTTAATTAGTTCTACTCCTTTTGTATGACTTGAAATCTATGTACTTTTGTCTTCTTGGCATTCGCTATACTCATCTTATATTGAAAGTACTTAGCGACCAAAGACTAATTTCTCGGCTCCTATAGAGCTCAACATATACATGATTATTTACAAGTCTTTATATGACTTGGGATATATAGAGTAACTCAATTGTAGTGATGATCGACTGATTCTTCCTTATTTATATCTAAGTGTTTTACACTAATAGACAACAAAAATTAGAGAGACCAACACGAGTAGTACATGTTATGTATTTATTGTTGGTAGGACAATAGTGAGCTAGGTTTCCCAATTATAGAAGGTGGATGATATCCAATACAAAGGAGGAGTATGTTGCTACTATAGAGGTAGCTAAGTAGATGACATGACTTCAATTATTTATGAGATAATTGAGACATCCTTAGAGGGATAATTATTTGTATACAAATAATCAAAGTTCCATTCATCTTGCTAAGAATTCCTCTACATTTAAAGACAAAACACATACAATTGTGATACAATTTCATTCAATCAATTTTAAATGATGAAAAATTAAAGATGGATAAAATACATATGGATGAAAATCCAAAATATATGTTTATGAAGGTAGTGACAAGGGAAAACATAAACTCCTCTTCAACTTTGGTTAGTCTTCCAGACTAAAAAAATTAAAGGAATAACTTAGTCTAGGGTTGTTTGATCTAGTGGAAGCCTCATGTGGTTGTAGTATTGCTATAGGATCAGTCTCAAAGTGGGAGAATGTTATTTAGTATGGAACCTGATTAGTCCTCAAGTGGGAGATTGTTGATACGTGGTGACTGATCAGGGAAGTACTGTATACTTTTCATAATTCTCTAGGGTTCGGGTTACCATACACTATACACTAATTTTTTTGGTTGGCTCATCAAGATTTTTTGAGTTAACTCATCAACCATTTCCAAAGGTTGACTCATCAAGAGTTTTTTAGGTTAACTTGTCAAAATTATCTAGCCCTAATTCTG
This sequence comes from Cupressus sempervirens, assembly GCA_028749045.1. Taxonomy (NCBI): domain Eukaryota; kingdom Viridiplantae; phylum Streptophyta; class Pinopsida; order Cupressales; family Cupressaceae; genus Cupressus; species Cupressus sempervirens. The sequence goes on from CM053785.1 coordinate 332,038,533, forward strand.
TAAGCAGTAAAAGGTTGGATAGAATGGTTGAGGGCTAGGGATTTCATTAACGTGACATGTGATAATATCTTCTTGTGACAATATTGAGCTATAATTGATTATAGATTATAATTAGGGTCTAATCAATGGATAATAAGAATATTGGACTTATTATTTGGTGGACGTAGTCCATAGATTGGGCAAGACACATTAAAATTTTGTGTCTTTGTATTCTCTCCTATGTGCATTTTTATTTTCTAATAGGATATATTTGCATGCAATTGCTATTTCTATCTCATTAATCCTAGCATGATGGTAACATGGATATTAATAAATATCTTCAATTAACAACATTTTTCACTTAGAAAGATTACAAAAGAATCGGACAAGATGAGTAAGAGTGCATTGGGCACACCTCAATATGTGAAAAAGAAAATGCTAGATACTATTCAAATTTAGATTAATGAGCCTGATATAGAAAAGAGAGAATACAAGACAATGTAATAATTTAATAAAAGGCTCTCTACATTGGTAGAAGTTGCTACAAAAAAAGGCTCAACCTACTAATGATGCAGAGTTATTTAGCACTGTTTGTAATAACATTGTTGGAGACTATCACTTCTTGACACTTGTCTAGAGGTACTGAGAATATGTCTACAAGGAGGTAAAGAATTGTATGGTAAATGTTCTTTGTCATTTGATTACACAAAAGGTATTGTGAAGGAGATCAAGGAAAAGAAAGTAGAACTAAAGAGCATTGTGGATGAACTGGAAAATCCAAATGTATAGATCACATACCTAGAATCAATGATCAATAGTGTTCATGATGAGTTAAGACTACTCGTGTTCAAGAAGGAAAGGGCCATAAAGAAATTTTCACTGGTAAGGGAACACTTAACATTAAAAATTGATCATGTGTAGAGGCAACTTAAGGAATTTACAAATGTAAAAGAATCTTTTTCCAAATTTGCTTATTTCAATCTTAATGTAGTTGAATTACTATCCTATGGTTTATGTACATTGATCATTATTTGTGAGACACTAGAAGAAAATTGGGAGAAAGAATTTACCAGATTTAAGTAGGACATTGGAGAGTGCATGATACTCTTTAACAATTATAAAACTATACGAAGAGGAGGTAAAGAAATTCTGATATGTATATAAGTTTTGACTCACCTTTGCATTGATGTCAAAGGGGGAGAGTATAGTATTGAGGAAAATTATAAATATTGTAAATTGTTATGTATGCTTTATTGCAAGGAGTTATAAGTAGGATAAAGTATAATGAAAGGGGGAGTACAAGAGTACAACATGACAATAAGATGGTTTAAATTTTGAAGATGATCCATAGATTTTGAAATTTTCACAAGGCCACAATTTTGAAGATATTTTTAACTTAGCCAATTTTTCCACATGTTGCCATCAATGCCAAAGTGGGAGATTTTATAAATTTGGATAGGAGGATATGTATGGATGATATAGGGTTTTCACTTATGGTAACATATACCTACTATAAAGAAGGAAAAACATGATACTAAGTTTTGGATTCCTGGACTTAGAAAATTGTCTAAGTATTATTTAGGAAAATAAGGAATAATTATACATTGTTGCTTTAGCATGGTTCATTGGATGCACTTCAAACTACATAGTTGAGGGAAGGAAGTACATGATGTAATAAGCATGTGGGTAAAAGTTCTTAAGAATATTTGATGTATGAACATAGTTATGACAAGTTTTCCAAGTACAGGCTATACATGTAGAACATACAAGATAATGGAGTAAAGTCTCTTTGGTTAAGAGATTGTTTTGGTTTACTAGAATAATGTATTAACCCTCACTTAGCAAAAAAATATTTCATGTTTTGGGAAATGTGCAAGGTTTTGAAGGTCATTTGGTTAAGTAGTTTGGTATAAAAAAAGACACCTGTGCTTGTAAATAGTGTGGCATTGTATTGTAATGACATAATATTTGAATACACACTCTGTATTATTAGTATTGATGTGAACTTGATGATAGTATAGTATAGTACAAATGTATGATCAATTTTGTGAGGACAGATATAAAGGGCTAATCAGATATTGAAGATATCGACACAGTTAAAAAGGTATTTGTATCTATACCTTTTTGTATACAAATTATACTATTGTGTATGTATATTTGAGCAATGGGCTCAACTTTCTACTTTTATTGTAATTCCAACTCCTAATAGTTTTGAGGCTTCTAACAAGGGCATATACACTATATAGATGTAATAGACTCCTAATAGGGTCAATATCTTTCACAAGAAACTTTTTATTAGTGGATCATTTTGTGGGTATCATCCACACTAAGGTTTTCCCTTGGCTAGTGTTTCCCTACTTAACAAATAATGGTGTTATGAGTGGTATTGTGTTACTTATGTTTACTTTTTAGTTTGATTATTTACGCAAGTTTAAATATTTTTAATAAAATCCATAGTTGGGTGAAATTTTATGGAACATTGATTCACCCCCACTTAGTATTCTCTATTTCTAACAAATTAATTTTTACTTTTATCTATGAACACAATTTTATCAATGTAAATAGAGAGAGAGAGAGAGAGAGAGAGAGAGAGAGAGAGAGAGAGAGAGAGAGAGAGAGAGAGAGAGAGATTAGGGAACCTCCATAACTATATCTATGCATTCACTAAAGTGCTTATCAACATGTTTCATTATTTCAAGATCTACACTGAGTTGGCTATCAATGCCAAATATTAGTTTTTCTTTCCTCTAGGAAAGAGCTTCAATAATTTTTCTAGCCATTCAAGAAGACTATTTCTATAGGTTTCCTTATTTGTCATGGTAATGCACCCTTGGAACATATTTTAGACCCTTCTTCCTCCCATTCTCGACATACACACAAAAACCCATCACTAAATTTTACTACATGATAAAAATCAAAGATAAAGTTGACTAAAATGAATTGACGTACCTCAAAGCTTTCACAAGAAGTCTCTAAAATTTTCTTCACAAGATGATTCATCTTTTGGTTCAACCACAAGAATCTCTCTCCTATATCCTGACCTTACATTGTATTATTGGATTGCAATTAGGTCTTCCCTGTAAGGGTCACCATTTGGATGAACAAACAAATAGAATGATTCCAAGAGCCACAATCTGAGTTCTAGAAGCTAAACTTTCCTTAATAGAATTGGCATTTGAATCTTTGTATAAAATCCACTATACATGGTTGCTCCACCAAACTCCTTATGTGGTGGGATTTGGGTAGCCTTTGATAATACACATGTTTTCCTTACCTTTTTTTTCTTCTAATTACTCACAATATTTTTCACCAAACGATGAAGTGATTGAAAATGTGATGGTTCTAATGTGTCCCATGCATGGCTAATTCTAAGTGTGAAACTTAGGATTTAGAATTCTTTTATAGTTCCCTAGCTAATCCAACCATTTATTTGATGAAATTAATCTATTTTTGGGTAGTTTCTTCTTTAAGTGGGCCTAATTAGGCCTATTAGGTCTCTAAACAATTGACTTTACTTTTTACATAGACATAATGTGATCCTATTATTTTTAGCATAGTTTAACTAAACATAACACAATCACGTTATGTCTAGTATGAAAGTTTACTCATATGAAGCATAATGCGATCACATAAAAGTTGTGTTCATGTTTAGGCTTGGTAATAGGCCTGTTAAACTATGCAAAGGCTTGGGTTGGTTTTTTCCCTCCATTTTTGTTTCTTTAGATATTTTTTCATCTTGTAAGATCAATTCTTGTCTTTAACTTCATTAGGTTTTGAAATGGTGAAATGGGTATCTCTAAAATTACCACCATAATCTCACATGTTTTCCCTTTCTAACCATATACAATTTTTAATTTTTGGACAAGATCAGCAATGTGAAGTTAATTTTTCTATATTAGTGTGTTGATAGTCCTCTCAAACATACCACTACCATTTTTTAAATAACATTTGATCTTCTTAACCAAATGGAAAATCAATTACATCTTATTGTTCTACACTTGATTCTATATACTTACAAAAACAAAGTATTGATTTAGATTATTGTGATGCAAGTTATGCCCAACACACAAAGAGGTACCAAAATTTCAGGATGAAGTTACTTCAAAAAAATCACAGAAAAAAATTACTTGTGAAAAAATTATGAAAAAATACATAACTTTTAGATCTCAATCTTATGTACCATCCTACCAAAGGGTTGTTCAAAATACTAAATATAACTATATGTTTTGTAGAAAAAGCTAGGAACATTTTTTTGTTCATGTGGGGTTTGACCCTCTTAATATTATCTAGTTTTTAAAAACTTAGTAGTTTAGAAATTAGATTTAGAGTAATACAATTTTTGCATTCAACATGTTTTCTCATTTTGAGTGCATGACCCTTAGATGGGTCTTCCAAGATGAGGTTTACCCAATTTAAAAAAAAAGTGTCCACTTATAACCCCCTTTTTGCACACCATCTTGGTGCACACACCCATATATGTTTGTATGTATGTGTGTATATATATGTAAGTATGCATGTGTGTCTATATATATAGACAGATACACACACATGTAGTCACTAATTTTTTGCACACACCAATTTCAAATAGCTATGTATTTATGTACACATGAGTGTGCATATCTATCTATATATGTGTGTGTGGGTGCATGTGTCATTCATTTATGTTCAATTGATGATAGAGGAGGAGATACACACACACACACACACACACACACACACACACACACACACACACACACACACACACACACACACACACACACACACACACATGTAGACACATACACACACATGTAGTCACTAATTTGCTGCACACACCAATTTCAAATAGCTATGTATGTATGTACACGTGAGTGTGTATATCTATCTATATATGTGTGTGTGGGTGCATGTGTCATTCATTTATGTTCAATTGATGATAGAGGAGGAGATACATAGGTGGAGGGTTCCATAATTTTGGCCATTTCATTTGGCCTTGAAACTTCTATGGAACATTTAATTTAATGTACTTTTGGTTTCCTTTTTTATTATAGAATATATATATATATATTCTAATCGTTATAACCATGTTGTTACTCACTGTTGTCAATTGTACTAGATTCCACTAGAGGGAAATGTGAGGGGGTTGGAACATCATGAATTGACAATGGGAAGGTAATTAAATATTATATTATTTAAGCAAATGTATACTTTTCACTTATGTGTACTCATTTTTAATTTGTATGGTTTATTTGATAGAGGGTGGCATCTGACTATGTCATGACATCAATTCACTACCAGAGAGTCACAAATATATCAATTCACAGTGATAGACCATGGTACATATATTTATAAATTATTTATTTATTTATTTTACAATCAAGTATATACATAATCAAGTCATGAATGAATCAAGTATATTCTTACTTTTGTAGGCAACCCCTAGTTTGAGACAGGTTCCACCCAAGGGTCTATATCATTGTTCACCCAACCCACATTTCCTAAAAAGGTTCACCGTAGGTAAGCTTTAATTTTAATTCATTTTTTTTATAAATATATTTTTCTACCAAGTATTTAAATTTAATAGTACAAACCATAGATAAATCTCATGGTTGTAAACATATACAAGTCAAAGGAGACATTGGTGGCATTGTCCTTTCACTTCCAAGGACATATTCTAAGGCTCTCAACTGCATGAGGTGACATAGAAGTGAACTAAATAAGACTTCAATTCTAGAATTTATTTATTTATTATTGTTGACCATGAATGTGAATTTTTAGTTTTGATTTATCGAAACCATATAAACTAAGTTATCTAACTTGGCATTTCATTTTTGTGTTCATGTAGGATCAATTAGAGCCAAACAATACTTTGAAGAGACTCCCTTTTGATGATCTATTTGTAGAATAGTATGTCCTGGAAACATTTGTAGTTGGTTCTTATTTTGAGATGCCATATAGGATATTTTGAAATGGTGTATGCCATATTGTATCTAGACACTAGTAAATTTAGCCCTAAATTTTGATGAGAAAAGGTCACAACTTTGACCAGAGTTGGTTGAATAGATGACTAAACTTGTTGTTGATCTTTTTTTGTCAATTTTTTGTCACAGTCATTATGCATAAAAATTTCAACTTTAAAAAGGTCGACTTACTGATGAGAGGTTCATCGATTTCCTCAGTCCAACCTGAACTCTTATTTCCTCATTTGCGTCCATCACTACTCAAAATTTTGATGAACACCCCTTGAAATTTTTGACGGTGAAGCCAAACCTTCAACGAAAAAATGACCAACTGTCGTCAAAATTGTGACGAAGATCCTTTCAATCTTCTATGGTGGTGCCATACCATGGATGGCAGAATCAACCAACCATTGTTGAAATTGCAACCAAGACCCCTTAATTTTCTACAGTGGTACCATACATTCAACAATAAAGGGAAGAAATGGTCATCAAAATTGAGACCAACACTTGGTAGAAATTTAGACAGGTTGTGCCAATTATTGGAAAAGCTTTGCTCTCATAGGAGCCTTCTAAACTACACATAATTTGATTCTAAAGCATAATTGCTTGGTGCATGAGGCTCAGGGTATCATGCACATTTCTACCTCCACAACATTGTTTTGTTCATCACATGATTTATTTCATACAAAAAAATGGGAAGGAGGAAGAAATGTGCATGATATCCTAAGTCTCCACCAAGCAATTATGCTTTATAATCAAATTTTGTGCAATTTAGAAGGCTCCTATGAGAGAAAAGCCTTTGCAATAAATGGAATATCCCATCTAAATTTTTGTTCTTGAGACACCATTGCTTGTGAAGACTATACTGAAAAATAAAATTAGGAAATAATTATTTATCATGAATGAAAGCCAATAACACTAACTAATGCCTATTTTTCAAATAGATAAACGTGACAAAAAAACTTACAGTCCCAATCACATCATCATAAGAGCACATATATAAATATAACCCCTTATTTGGCTGCTTGTTGATCAATTCCTTGGTAAGAGCATCCAAGACATAATATTAAAACACAATCAATCACTGAGCCTATTAGCTCTTTCCTACCACCAAGTTTGGAACATAGTAACTTTGCAGATTGAATCAAAGAAAAACAATGCCATACATATGGATAACAAAGACTGCTAAGGAGCTAGAAGCTCAAATGGCATTTTTAAAGGATTAGATCAAGGTAGATTCATGGAAGATCTTGGCTAGCCTAGTCTTAATTTTTTCAACCTTGGCCTCATTCATGAATTAATGTTTCAGGGCATTAGAGACTTTTGTACCAAAAGTGTTATGCATAGTCCATAATATCATAGTCCAAAACTCAAATGTGATAAGATCTTTTGCTTGGAATCACAATTTCTTGTGTCTTGTCTCCAAAAAACTTGCCAAAAACTGATAGTGTTTTGATTTGTAACTTTCATAACAAAACAAAACAAAATAGTATGACAGTTCTATTGGTTTGATTTTTCACAGTGCCAAGAAATTTTAAAATTTTAGTGAAAAATCATTTAAGACATTGTATCATGCAGATTACGATTTCGTTCCTTATAATTTTTCAAATTCGTAGGTTACCCTAGTTTTTCCCTAGTTCATGTGTTGTTTGATTTCTATTGAATTCTCAAGGTTTGTCATCAACACAATCAATGAAAAACCCTAAGTGTGTAAAAAACCCTAATGTCTTATCTTATTTTATCCTAGTTTTGAAAACCTTCGAAAATAATATTTCAAAATTGGCTTTAGGCAGGACATTTTACTCTAAGTTTAAAAAATTACGCAAGGATGACTTCATAATTTTGGTTAAACCTTATATCCTTGTTTCTGATTATAGTCAATGTGAATATTCCAATTGAAAGACTTTATTACAGTACTTTTTTGACCCATCGTCGATCTTTCGTCAGATTGACGAAGGGCACTTTCCCACATCACTGAAGTGCAAGGTTTTAAAATATTGTGTTCAAGTGCCTTTGCACCACATAGCCCTTACTTGTATTAGAATATCAGTGTGCAACCAATATTATGACTTATCAGAGTTGGTTAGAACCTTTTTCAGAACTGTTAGTACCATTGGTGCACATTCTAAAAAATCTTGCAATATCATTGGTTGATCGTTTAAGTGAATGTATTACTTTATTTTCAAATTTATGCATCATTGAGCTTTTTTAAATCAAAGGCTAGTGCTTTCCTACAATTAGAAGATGCATGAGGATTAAATAATGCAGGGAAGCGCCAACAAGACACGTAGCACAATCTGACATCATGGGCTCGCCTTTTCAGAGGATAATAATGATATACACTCCATGGTAGTTGTTAGATGAACTGGACTAAAAGGAGGTTTCTCATTGGTCTTTTCAGCTGATTTAGTGTTGTTAGGGCACAAGAATCCATTATCGTTGATTTGTGTGAGATCTATGGTTAGTGTATACCCACATTATAAAGTTGCATGAATATTAACCAATGCGAGGAAGCACAAATTAGACATGTGGCAAGGTGGGACCAAGTTTTGGAGAGTCTGATGAGTCATGCCATGTTGTAAAGCTGCAATATTCAAGCATGTTCATTGGTCAACTATGACATGTATGCCAAGTTGGGAGTGATGATGTCATAGGAGCTGAGGTTTTAATAGTTAATATGGTAGTTGGACTTGTTAGATGAGCTGGATTAAAAGGAGTTATTTCATTGGTCAGAATGGGTGATTGGACCATAGAGCACAAAGATTTAGGTCCATTGTCAATCCTGATCATATCGACGAAGGGTGCTTGCCCGCATCATGAAAATGCTCACAGGTTATGTAATGCGGGAATGCACCAACTTGACACATGGCAAGTGTGACATCAGAGACCACTTTCTTAGAAAATAATATGGGACCCGCTTGTATGGAAGTTTGTCAAGAGGCACGAATTTGCATAGAGACTTTCTATTGGACAAGTACAATTGACTAGATATAATCAAAGTAAGATGATCTGTGATCATTGATTCAATCATGATCAAGGTCAGCACTTGCCTGTAATTTCAAGATGCAAGAAATTTAAGGAATGTGGGTAAGTAGTAATGTGACATGTGGCCACATTTTTAAAGCCATAAAGCTTTTTTTCTTTTTGAATTAAGACTATCTAATCATACAAAATCAAAGAATAACATTCAAATCTGGATGCAATTTGGAGGTAATGGTTACTAATAGTTATTATGGTGAATAGTTCATTAATGTGATTTCGTTGCTTGGATATATTTTCTGATCTCACCATTATTTAGCCACAAAATTGCAAAAGGTTATCAGAGCATAGAGAATTTTCAAAGTTAGGGCATATAATTTTGTAGAGAAATCTAGTGAATTGCAATGAAAATTTAATAGAAAGAAGCAAAATTTCATGGGTAAGTGCTCTGAAACTTCTAAATAGCAAGAATTTGGTGTGGTAAATTTTAAATCTTAGAAAATGCCTCCATGAAAGGAATTCTTTGGGCAAACTGATTAATTAAAGAGGGTTGTGCATGATGATTTCCTTGAGCAATTCCCATTATCTATTAATGAAATTAATAAGGGGAGAGAGCTGATTCCTAAGAACCCTAGGGTAGCTATAAAAAAGGGTTTCTATGATAAAGCTAATTGGGTAAGAGATGCCCAGGTCTCTATGGGAGGTTTAGAGTTGTTCAAGAAATGGTTTTTAGAATGAAAACTTGATACCCATACGGGCAATGTTTGGGAGTTTGACACTAGGAAATTAATAGTCCCCATAGTTTTCTTTGATAATGATTTACTAATTTATTTGGTCAAGAAGTATGATCCTATTACGGGGTGGGTGAAGAATTATGCTGGAGTGAATCTTTTTAGGGTTTTCCCTGAACTAATTAGTGAGGTTTTCAACCTCAACCCTAACCATACTGTGCATGAAATCATTGATATGGATGACCTTCAAGCAAGGTACAATGCAAAAAGGATCTACTTAAGGATAGGGCCACTATAAGAACATGTTGCCAAGATTGGTACATTGTCTATAATTACCTGCAAGTACCCCAGAGCCATTATTGAGGAGACATTTTAATCTCAGGACTAAATCATTATATTTCTCTCTCTGCAAGATTTTCGAGATAGATGAAGCAGAAAAAATCCTAGGCTTAACTATCCTTATTATGGCTCAAACTCTACAATTCGGGATGAGCACTATTCTTAATTTTTCCACCTTCCTTGCATGAGAAATTCACAATGCTTTGATAGGGATATCCCAAGGGAAATTAAACAAACCATTTTTTGGGTACTCATTTCTCATGAATGTGTGTTTGTTTAAGGGAGTCACTTATTTCTCTAAGGGAATGGAGCTGGAAGTAACCAAAGATGGAGAGAAGAATCCAGTCCAATTGTGGAGTGTTGACATGACTTCAGAGGTTAGAGATGTTAGTTTTGTAAGGTTTGATAGATATTTTGCATCTAATCTTAGATTGCTCTTGAGAGGAGACAACCCTACGATTCCACAAGCACTACTAGAATTGGTTAGACCCAAGGACCATGCAAAAGGGCTTTTGGTTAGTCATAATTATTGGGATATAATACCTTATAATGTTTCAATAGTAATAAGAGTATATGATTTTTGGGGAAGCCTCATGTACTACCATTCCATGTGCCTCTAAAAATAGGGATAGCAGAGTTGTTATGACAGATTGGGACCATTGATGAAAGAGATTTGCCAAAGAAAGGTACTTTCTTTCTAGTTGTTATTGTAGTGCATGATTTTGTCTTTGTGATGAAAGGATGGAAACACCTCAGTTTATTCCTGGATAGATACAACATGGAAGAGTCTCATACAAGATTTATTGACCTTGAAGGATTCTATGATGTCTTAAGAGAGAGGAAAAAAGCTTCTTGCATGGTGCAACAGGTATATTTCCCTGAGGATGTTATAGGGAATATTTTCTCTTTACAAGAATAGGATTTAAGGAAAGAAAAATGGATAGTATTAAGTAAGACTCTGGAATTCATCAATGCTTTTGACTCCAATTATGATCCTCTGAAAGATAAGAAAGATTGGGGAGCCAAGATGCAAGCATTGATGAACAATTTTGCTATAATAATACAAATAATGAATGAAAAGAAGGCTGCATACGTCAAGACCTATCTAGAGAGGGCTGCAGAGATATAGGGAAGGATAAACAACAGAAATGTAGTAGCTCCTGGATAATATACTTTGCAGACAAGGGTAGGTTATTTGATGGTGCAGAGTGTACAATAGGCTCCCTTTCAGCAAAGACCAAGACCAGAAAGTCCATTTGTAGTCAGTGCTCCAAAGAGGCAAAAGTTGGAGCAAGGGTCTTCCTCTCATGTAGAACAATACCCCTCAAGCCAAACCCAATCCGAATAGATGATGAAGCATCATTAAGGGAAAAACTAAGACAAATTGGTGGACAAGGGGATGTTATTGTTGCTACCATAGACCTAGAGATTAGGGAACCACAAGAGCTTCTTGCACCCTCCTTGGACCTTATTTTTGCTTACTATCAAGGTAAGGAGATAGATCCTATAGTGGCCCAAGCTTTTGAGAAGTTTATTAATGATGATTTTTTTTGAAATCTAGAGCCTTTGCACAATTTTTTTGGAGATTAAATATAGGAATTTTTGAAAATACTTGCAAGAAAATAAAAGTAGAGCAACCTGATAAATCAGACTCTGCTATCAAGGAGGAGGTAAAATCCAAAATTTTGAGTAATTTTGCCCAATTTATAACTGAGGTTGGGAGGCAATTAGTTAAGCAGTCAGGGGTTCTCATTTTACCAGAATAGGACATAGCCAATGCAATGATTTTTGATTCAATAAGGAAACAAAAAGATGTACAGTATACGACTGAAGAAGAGGTGTTGGGGGGGGGGGGGGGGGGGGGGGGTCAAATTTAGTGATGACCACTAGGCCATGGTAATATGGTCAATTGAAAAAAGAGACAAAATCAGAATGCAAGAAATCTCCACTACAAAGCATACTAGTGCATTAATAGTATCAAGGCTGGTGAGGTTGGCAGCAAACAAATTATTGGAATGGCTTCAGAAATGCTAAAATTTGGCAATGTGGTGTCTGGTCAGGAAGAAGATAGGTTTTCTCAACTCAATGCTAGATTTTAAGAAGTTTTGAAAGCATATGAGGAAAGGGGAACACAGATAAAATCATTGGAAAACCAAGTATCTCAAATGGAGAAGATACTTGGGAAAAGAAAGGTGGGAGAGTCTAATAGACCCAAAATTTCATACCCCCCATGGCCACCCATTGAGCCTTTTAAATCAACTCCTATTATTGAGGTACCAAACACCCCAAAAAGGCCTTAATTCTACACTGTAGAGGATTTTGAAGAGGAAAAGAATAAGTTGTATGCACTGCATGTAGAATTAAATAACCAGTATGAGGAAAAGATAAGACAAAGTGTAATTTATCTAATGGATAGGATAGAATGACCAACATTTTTTGACTGGTTGGCAAGGATTGCAACCATTAGGGATGAATTGAAAGGAAATGAAGAAAGAATGAAACCTATTATACAAAAATGGACTGAGAGAAACAATGATATTACCCTCATGTATGTATTTGTCATCTAGCTATCCTATCACCAGATAGAGAAGATTTTTGACTTATTAAATAAGCTGGAAAATTTTGATGACAAACATGATTCTTTTCAAATAAGAGTGACAATTTGTTTCTCAAAGTACATAGCTAAATTTTTTGATTTATTTCCTAGTGCTCTCAAAACTATTGATCAATTAAAGGAAAAGGAAGAGTGGAAAAAAGAGCTGGATGAATTATTTTTTCAAAGATTAAATAATTTAATAAATGAAATTGGGCATTTATTATGGGTAATGACCAATGAGGAATTGGTTAAAGTGTAGTTGTTTTACAATGCCATCAGGAAAGATTTTTTTGAAATAGAAGCAATTGGAAATTCTTTAATAACTATATAAAGGGATATTCTAAATTTTGATTGGCCTGATGACTCTATTTGCAATGAGTGGAAGGAACAATTTATGTTTACAGAATTGATGGAAGAAGAAGATGAGGCAGAAGAAGATGCAAGAGTAACTATTACCTTTATAGTTGATGATGAAGATAAGGAGAACCCTGAGTTAAAGTAAGTTTGCAGGTAACTAGAGATGACTCATTACTTTCAAACTTGATAGCTACTTACCTCGAGGATTCAGAATGATAAAAGAATCAGATCATACTATTCTTTTTGTTCCAAGAGATGTAACAGAAAAGGGGGCCTACAAAAATAGTGTTTGATGTATAAGTTTTCTGTTGTAGATATTTTGTCCTTTTGTGACAGGTGTCTGTAATTATCTTTTGTAAAGGACACCTGTTAGTTCTTTATGCCTAAAGCTTGTTGCATGTCACATTATATAAATGAGATCCCAAGGCTAGAGAAACGGTCTAAATTTTGATTTTTTTTTGGAATTATCAAAAAGTAGTATAGTCGGTCAAGTTTCATGTAGTAGTTTAGACACTTTCAAGTATACTTTTTGATATATAGATATGATATAACCAGCTAAATATTTTGGGCTTTTGTTGAAAATCTATTGGTTACTATATTTGTCATTTCAAAAGGATAATACAAAGGGGTATTTACACTATTTTCTGTGTCATCATTTCCTATCTCCATTTTATGAACTTGTCTATTTTGAGGTCATTTGAACAAGGTTCATGTGACTAAATGCAGTCTGGATGGGTTGTGTATTGATTCTATTGTTGCTTTTAATTCAATGAATTATATAAATGATTCAGTAGATCAGTAGAATTCATGAGTTTATGAAAAGGATATTTTATAAGAATGGGAATGGGTGATTACTGTTGATAAATTCATTCAAAAGTTGTCTAAATTAGATCTCTCAACAATAGTCAATTTTTGCCCAATGGATAAGGCACTGGTCACATAAATCAGTGATGGTTGAGGGTAAATCTTACTTCTACATGCTAATTCAAATATAATTTCAAATTCAAATTCATTTCATTTGGTTCAAGATTATAATGCTGGTCACCACTCACTTACATTTAATTTCTAAGTTTTAGGTAGCTGCTATTTCTAGAATTACTTGTAAACTCTAGGAGAATTATGACCAGAACTGCTTATGAGGGATGCATATAAACTTGAAAGCATTAAAGAAATTTGTACCTAAGGATAGGAGATGAGAATAAGAATGAAACTAAGATAATTTTCATACAACAGTTTGCATTAGAATCATCCCTGGGTACACCCACCTTGGTTTTGCAAAGCCTAAAGAGTAGAAAACCATCCTTGGTTTTATTGAAGTTGGGTCCAAATGGTTTACTTATGTAATTGATTATAGGAATTAGCTAATCCCTAGGTTGTATGATTGTTATCATTTTGGTATTGAGCATTTTGTTGTTCAGTAGTTTCAAACAACAACAAAATGGAGACTCTACTAGGGATAAGTGTCAGTATTACAATTGCCAGAGCTTTTGGGAGTTATAGTGGATGTTTCTAGTGACAAACCTGGAGATTTTTTTTTTAAAAGGAAGAAGAACAAATCACCACACCACAGGTGTACACTGACATGTACGGTCTTTGCAAAGATGTCTTATCCATTAAGAAAGAGTTACAGTCCCAAAAAAAATTCTAATTGGTTGCATTCTATTTCTCCATTTCTTTATTGATAATCCTATGATATTTTGTTAGGACAACAAGATTATTGCATTACTTTTCCCTAGGTGGGTGGCGACTCATAAAGGTTTTAACCAGTGTCAAATTTAATGATGTTTTAGATCATAAGAAGTGTGAAAAACACAAAGGAAAATGTGAAGAAAAACCCAACTATTAAGTTACAGATTGATCTTCCTCCTTGATGAAAGAAAAATTTGGCTATGAAAGGAGCTTAGATGTAGAAGGAAAATTATTCCTAGGAGAAAATGGCAAGGGAAACTAACACCTACCTTTCTGCTGCTAAAAAGGAACCTTTGTGCAAGGGTCCTAGATCTCATCTTGGTTTATCTAATGATGACTTCTATAATACTGTTGAACTAATATGTCAAGAAAAAACTATGCAACTACATGCACTTAGTCTGGAGGATATGACAAGTAACAATATTTTCCAGCATAGTAGAAACCCTTTCATGTCAAATTACTCTCCCGAAAGGGAAAAACCAAAACATTTAGAGCCTGAAAGTTTCAATGATGAGAATACCTCTAGTTTTGAGTTTACTATTCTTGACCCTAATGAGAATGAAATGTTGAGAATGTAGCTCATTGAGAAAGAGGCTATTGATAGGAAATTCCAGAAGGAAAGGGAGGAAAAGATCATGAAGGCTTATGTGGAAAAGAAAGAATTCCTTAGGAGAATTGCTGCTTTAAAAAAGAAGAATGAGATAGCAGCCAATGCTTAGCAGTCTGAAATTGTGGGTCAAATTGAACAACTTAAATTACAAGAGAAAAAGATACTAAATGATCAAGATCTAAACCAAGAGGGCCCTGTAATACAACAAATCAAGAATTATAAGACCCTAGAGGTTAAACAAGATGTAGAACATGATGTTGGTGTCCAAGATAAGGGAAAACAAAAGAAAGTTGGTATTAGGATAAATAAACCAACAAAGCCAATCTAGATCCATGATTCTTTGTCACCTTCTAATGTTGAATTAGAAAAAAGGAGGAAAGAGAAGGATGCTTTGGCTAAGAAATTGGAAATTGTAGAGAATGAGGCAGCCATAGCTAAGATGAATAACAAGATTAGGTTTCTAGAAAATGCTAAGAAGAAATCTATATTTTCTCTTGAAGATAATGATAGAATAAATATTGCAAATTAGAATACTGCTAAATTTTCTACTTCTTTCTTGTCTTCTTCATCATAGAAAATGGATCTTAATAAATCTACTGTAGATACTAGTACTAGTAATGCTTCTAACAATAATGAAAGAAATGTTGTCAATGCTTCTAAGGTTGATTTACAAAGAAGACTTATTCTGTTAGAAGGCTATACGTAGATATGCTTTGAAGGTATTCCTGGTTTCCCTAACCCTATCCCATAGGAAATGAGGAAAAGATTGCCCAAGTTTTTTAGAAATAATGCTATCACATGTGAGGATCACTTGAGGAATTTTCTTGACATGATGAGTGATTATGAGGTTAAGGCTGAAGATGTTATCATGAAATTATTTGTTCAGTCATTAACTGAAGATGCTAGAGAATGGTTCAAGAGGCTCCCTAAGTCATCTATTGTAGATTGGAAAGACATTGAATATTGTTTTAAGGAACAATATGGTGATAAACAAAAGCCAAGTTATGTTCTTAGTGAGTTCAATAATATTAAGAAGTTCAATAATGAATCTGTTATTGACTTCAATACTAGGTTCTAGAAAAGGATGTATAAGATAATGCAAGCCATGAGAGTTGATGATAAGGTATGTATGATTACTTATTTGAATGCCTTTCATGGTAAAATGGCATATTAGCTTAGGGATAAGGAGCCTAGGACTTTAAGAGATGCTTTCAAAATTGCTATCAATATAGAAAATAATTTGAGGATTTTAGGGAGATTGGAGAACAAAAGAGATGATCCTAGGTTATTTGGGAGTAAGGGAAATAGAAAAGAAGAGCACAAATCTATAGGAGGAAAAAAATAGGAGCCTTGTGAGATGAGTCAAGTTTTGAATGCTATAAAAGGCTTCAATCCTCCTCAAGGAAAAAATGATAGGAATCCTACTAAAAATAAGGCTCCTTATCAGTCCAACTTTGGTAGACAAAATAGATTGCAAAATTTCCCGTATAACACTACTTGGAAGGAAGGTCCTCCTAAGAACACTAGTAACAAGTTTACCCCTGATCCTTTATCCAAAAATTCCATAAATGTGGTAGATGACCCTAAACTCACTACTGAACCCACATGGTGTTTTGTTTGTCAATTACCTCATGCTCCTAAATATTGTGCAGTAGCTTTGTCAATTTTTGGAAATCAAACTAAGGTAGAAGAAAATCAGGAACATGAAGAAAACAATGATGATGTAGGATGTAATATGTTTGAGTCACAATATGACCATTATGACAGTGATGATCATGAAAAAGATGTAGTGGAGCAAAGACAGTTTCAAAGTCATATGCAGTGGTAAGTATTTTCTGATGAGAAGAGTGATACCAAGGACAATGTATGTAACATGGCGTCTACCAGAGAGGAGGTGATACTAAGGAAGCCTTCTAGAGAAGAAGTTGATTAGATTACTGCTAGCATGATAGCTCAAGTACAAACCAAACATATGTCTTAGAATGCTGATGATGGTAAGGTGGCTAGCATATTTATCAAGAAAGTTGACCATAAGAAAAAGGAAGTTGTAAAGCCTAAAGAAATCCTTGTTGTGAAGCTCAAAATTTCTAGTAAAAAATGGGAACCAAAGAAAGGAGGAAATCCTAACGAGTTGGTATTCTCAAGTAATTTTCCCAAGAAATTAGATGAGAAGGTATCAAAAGTGATCACTGTAAATGGCATGAATGATCAAGGTAATTTTGATAAACATCACGAGAAGAAGTATATGACTATTGATAATCCCTTAGATTCTTCTATAGATATGTTTAATGTTCTATCTCAGATCACTGTCAAAGTTCCTTTGTTTGAATTATTAAGGATCCCTAAACACCAAAATAAAGCCATAGCATGGTTGGGAAATACTGATGCAAGGACAAAATAAGATTGCAATGAAATTCATGATCCCAAGCAATGAAGCAAAGAAAAGGTAAAAGAAAAAGAAGCTAAAATAGTTGTGTTTCAAATTCCTTAGATGTTTTTGGATAGCTCTGTTAATGAATGTTTGGGAAGTGTTGAGCCATTTTTCTTCAATATCATGGTAAATGGTAAAACATTAAAAAATTGCATGATTGATTCTGGTGCTTCCAATACTGTTATGCCTTTCGAAATAATGAAGGAACTAGGTTTAAAAGTTGATACCAGTCAGGGAAGATGTTGTGCCATGGATAAAAGAGAAGTGCTAGTCATAGGTACTATTAATGCCTTACCTTATAGATTGATAGCTTGTCCATACAAAGAACTTACTATGAGTGTGCTGGTTGTTGATAGTCCACCTTAGTATGGTATGTTGTTATCTAGAAAGTGGAGTGCTACCATGGGAGGAAGTTTGCAAAGTGATTTATCATTTTCTACTTTTAACATTGATGGGAATTTGGTAAAGATAAATAGAGAACCAAAAAGCATATACATGATAGAAGAGGAGATTGAGGATGATATGACAAACTTTGTGGATACAAATGTCAATGCATGTCGAGCTGAGGTTTTGACTTTGAAGAAGGGTAAGGATAAATCTCAGATGGAAATAGAAGCTGATACAAAAATAGATAAAGGAGATTTATGGACCATGTTCTTTGATGGTGCTTGCTACAAAGATGGAGTAGGTGTAGGTATTTTATTGATTTCCCTTGCTAGGGTAACATACAAATTTTCTTTCATACTGACTTTCCCTTGTACTAACAACACAACATAATATGAGGCCTTGCTATTGGGACTTAGACTAGCCCATAAGCATGGGATAAAATGTTTACATGTTATAGAAGATTTTAAATTGGTTGTATCCCAAGTAAGAAATGCTTATGTGTCAAAGAATAAAAGATTAAAACAATACATAAATGCTGTATGGGATATGATTAAATGTTTGGATGCATTTGGGATAATTTGGAAAGATAGAACTAACAAAAAAATGGTAGACTTGTTAGAAAAAATAGCAAAAAAACTTGATGATGTTACATTTTCTGGCATATCCAAAGTTGAAACTCAAACTAGAACCTCTGTTCCTGATAATATCTAGAAGTGGCAAGTGTTTGAAGATGATAAGGATATTCTAAGATTTTTGAACTATGAGAATATGTTGTCAAGACAAGAAATTTATTGTGCAACTTATGTAGAAAATATAAATGGAAAGGATACTATTTTTGGGCAGAAAGTTGTGCACTTAAAGACAAATAAAATCCCAAAGGGTTTAGTTGTTCTAGAAATTATTTTTGAAAACTAAGATAGGTAACAAATGAATACTAGTGAATATAATGCCAAAGATTTAGAGGAGGTAAATTTGGGAACATAGGAAATGCCTAAAAAGGTATATATTGGTAAGAAATTGCCTCCAAAAATTAGGAAAGATTTGATAGACCTGCCAAGGAAGTATAGACATGTGTTTGCATAGTCATATGATGACTTAAAGGCTTATAGAGAAGATCTATTTCAACATGAAATCCCTTTGAAATCAGATGCTAAGCCTTTTAGAGAAAAACAAAAGGCCAATAAATCCTACCCTGGCTCCCAAAATGCAAGAGGAATTGGTCAAGTTAAGAGATGCTTGGATCATAAAGCCTATTAGGCATTCCTCTTGGGTATTCAATTTAGTCCCCGTTAAGAAGAAAAATGGAGACATAAGGTTATGTGTTGACTTCAAGAATCTTAATATATCTTCATTAAAGGATAATTATGGATTGCCAAATATGGAAGCCATGTTGCAAAGGGTCACTAGTTTTGAACTTATGTCTGTGATGGATGGATTTTTAGGCTATAATCAAGTGGTTGTTAAAGATTTAGAATAGTTCAAGACTGCTTTTACTAATCCATGGCGTACTTATGTTTATGTCAAGATGCCTTTTGGCATTACTAATGTTGGGGCTACTTTTCAAAGGGCTATGGATGTGGCTTTTGCTGATATTATTGATAAATTTATGGTTGTGTATTAGGATGACTTCACTACTTATTCCAAGGATGAGAATGATCATTGCATACATTTGGAAAAGGTATTTATTAGAGCCCTTAAGTATGGTATTTCTTTGAACCCAAGGAAATGTAGTTTTGGTGTTACTGAAGGAAAGTTGTTAGGACATCTAGTTGGTAAGCATGGAGTGAGGATTGACCTTGAAAGGGTAGAAGTAATAGACAAGATTCAAAAACCCAAAAGTGTTAAAGGTATTTAGTCATTCTTTGGATAAATCAACTTTCTTAGGAGATTTGTGACTAATTTTGCAAAGATTAGTAGGCCTATATCAAGGATGCTAAAGAAAGGATTTGAGATAAAATGGGATGGTGAACCTAGCATTGCATTCCAGAAGATTAAGCAAGCTATTAAAGATGCATCTATTCTCAGAGCTCCAAATTATGATAAAACAATTCATATATTTTCCTTTTCCTCATTTCACACTGTTGTTGTAATATTGTTACAAAAAAATGAGGAAGGTTATGAGCAACCAATTGCATTTTTAAGTAAATCCCTATAGCAAGTAGAACTCAAGTATGATATAAATGAAAAATAGGCATATGCACTAGTGAAAGGGGTAAAAGCTTTTAGATGTTACTTAATGGGAGCTACTATTATTGCTTTTGTTCCTACTGCTACTGTAAAGGATATTTCTTCACAACAAGAGGTATCTAGTAGGAGATGTAGATGGATTAATAGGATACAAGAGTTTAACATTGATATTCAGATTAATAAACTAGTTAGGGGTCAATGTTTGGACAAATTGATGATAGAAGCCAATCTAGAGGCAAACCAAATCAATCAATTTGATGATAGTTGTAGGGATAATCTTTGTGATATGGATACCTCTTACTAGTATAGAGATGTGATTTATTATTTGCAAAACATGAAATCTCCATCATAATTAACAGATAACCAAAAAAGACCTTTGAAGTTACAAGCCATAAGGTATGTTATAGTGCAAGAACAATTATGGTGGAGAAGTATGGAAGGGGTACTTTTGAAGTGTGTAGATGAAATTGAATCTAAAAGGATTTTGAAAGATATGCATGAAGGTGTATGTGGTGGTCATTATATGGTAAAAATCACTACTCATAAATTTCTTAGGGCTATTTTTTGGTGGCCAACACTTTTCAAAGATGTTCGTGAGTTTGTAAAGGTTTGTGATGCTTGTCAAAGGTTTAGTGAAAAGTTAATTTTTTTTGGAAATTTACCATTAAGACTTGTTGAAGTACAAACACCATTTCAACAATGGGGAATTGATTTCATAGGTGAGATCTTAAATAAATCTAGTGGTGGACATTCTTGGATCCTAGTTGCTATTGATTACTTTACCAAATGGGTTGAAGCAATCCCTACTAAGAATGCAACAAGTAAAGTAGTGATTAATTTCATTTTAAATAATATTGTGACTAGGTTTGGGTGCCCATAGAAAATTGTAACTGATAATGCTATGTGTTTCAGATCTGAGGAATATAATTTTTTTTTGTAAGAAGTATGGTATTACAAAGTATACATCATCACCCTATCATCCTCAAGGAAATGGTTAGGCAGAATCAAGTAATAAAACTATATTGAAAATCATCAAGAGGATTTTATGAGAAAACAAGAAGGCCTGAGACT
The DNA here is from genome assembly GCA_028749045.1 of Cupressus sempervirens. Lineage (NCBI taxonomy): Eukaryota > Viridiplantae > Streptophyta > Pinopsida > Cupressales > Cupressaceae > Cupressus > Cupressus sempervirens. The sequence goes on from CM053785.1 coordinate 332,059,831, forward strand.
CCAAATTGCCATTAGCTCTGTGGGTTGATAGGGTTACTACAAAAAAGGCCATTGGATGTGCTCCATTTGATTTGGTCTATGTTATATAGGCTAGACTTCCACAAAATAACATAAAGGAGATGTATCAATTTGTTCAACTATATGAAGATGATATTATTGATGAGATGCAACTCAGAATGGATGATATTTTGCAATTAGAAGAAACAAGGAGAGAGTCTTCTATTTAGAATGCCAAGTTATAATCATAGATGAAGCACTTATATGACAAGAGGAACATTGAGAGGAAATTTGAAATAGGTGACATGGTACTGATGTGGAATGCTAGAATGGAAGATAAAGGAAAGCATGGTAAATTTGACCCAATTTGGCTTGGCCCATAAAGATTTGTGACACAAATGGAGAAGATTCATATTTTTTGAAGGATTTGATTGGATATATTCTTGAATTTCTATTTCATAGACAATTCTTGAAGAGGTACTTTTCTTAAAGTATCTATTTTCCATGAACAATAGATTTAGGTTTCCTTGTGTTCTTGTATATTTTGTAGTTCTTTGTTCCCTATTCTATTGTTTTGTTCTGTGCTCTTTGAAGAAGTTTTCATTCCTATACCAAGTATGTGGTCTACTCTTCCAAAGATTTTTAATTCTTGCATAGACTCAAGTAGTTTATCATCCCTAGACAGAGCCACTACTGCTCTGATTTTTCACAATGCAGATAAATTTTAAAATTTTAGTGAAAAATCATTTAAGACATTGTATCATGCAGATTAGGGTTTTGTTCCTTATAATTTTTCAAATTCTTAGGTTACCCTAGTTTTTTTTTGGTTCATGTGTTGTTTGAATTCAATTAAATTCTCAAGGTTTTTCATCAACACAATCATTGAAAAACCCTAAGTGTATAAAAAACCCTAATGCCTTATCTTATTTTACCCTAGTTTTGAAAACCTTCGAAAATAATATTTCAAAACTCACTTTATGTGAGACATTTTACCCTAAGTTTCAAAAAATCTGCAAGGATGACTTCATAATTTTGGTTAAACCTTGTATCCTTGTTTTTTATTATAGTTAGTGCAAATATTCCAATTGAAAGACTTTATTGCAGTACTTTTTCGACCCACCGTTGATCTTGGTCAAATCGACAGAGGGTGCTTTCTTGCATCACTGAAGTGCAAGGTTTTTAAATATTGTGGGCAAGTTCCTTTGTACCACATAGCCCTTGCTTGTATTAGAATATCAATATGCAGCCAATATTATGACTTGTCAGAGTTGGTCATAACCTTTTTCAAAACTATCAATACCATTGGTGCACGTTCTAAAAAATCTCGCAATATCATTGGTTGATCATTTTAGTGAATGTATTACTTTAGTTTCAACTTTATGCACTGTTGATCTATTTTAAATCAAAGGCTAGCACTTTATCATAATTAGAAGATGCACAAGGATTAAATAATGCGGGGAAGTTCCAACAAGACACAACACAATCTGACATCATGGGCCCACTTTTATAAAGGATGATAATGATATACACTCTGTGGCAGTTGCTAGATGAGCTAGACTAAAAGGAGGTTTCTCATTGGTCTTTTCAACTAATTCAGTGTTGTCAGGGTGCAAGAATCCATTATCATTGATTTGTGTGAGATCTATGGTTAGCACATGCCCACATTATAAAGTTGCGTGAATATTAAGCAATGCAGGGAAGTGTAAATCAAACATGTGGCAAGGTTGGACTAGGTTTTGTAGAGTTTGATAAGTCATGCCATGTTGTAAAGCTACAATATTCAAGCACGTTCATTGGTCAACTATGACATGTATGCCAAGATGGGAGTGATGATGTCATGGGCACAGAGGTTTTAATAGTTAATATGGCAGTCAGACCTGTCAAATGAGCTGGATTAAAAGGAGTTATTTCATTGGTCAGAATGGGTATTTAACCATAGAGCAAAAAGATTTAGGACCACCATCAATCTTGTTCATATCAACAAAGGGCACTTGCTTGCATCATGAAAATGCTCATAGGTTAAGCAATGCGGGAAAGCACCAGCCTAACGTGTGGCAAGTGTGACATCAGAGACCACTTTCTTAGAAAATAATATGGGACCCACTTGCATGGAAGTTTTTTAGGAGGCATGGATTTTCATATAGACTTTCTATTGAACAAGTACAACTAATTGGATATAATCAAAGTAAGATGATCTGTGATCATCGATTCAATCATGATCAAGGGTTAGCACTTGCCCACAATTTCAAGATGCAAGAAATTTAAGGAATGTGGAAAAGTGATAATGTGACACGTGGCCACATTTTAAAAGCCATAAAGCTTTTTTTCTTTTTGAATTAAGATCGTCTGATCATATGAAATCAATGGATAACATTCAAATTTGGATGCAATTTGGAGGTAATGGTTATTGAGAGTTATTATGGTGTAGAGTTCATTCATGTGATTTCAATGCCTAGATATATTTCACTATCTTACCATTATTGAACCATAGAATTGCAAAAGGTTATTAGAGCACAGAGAATTTCTAGAGCTAGGGGATAGAATTTTGCAGAGAAATCTAGTGAATTGCAACGAAAATTTCACAGAAAGAAGCAAAATTTTGCATGTAAGTGCTCTGAAACTTCTCAATAGAAAGAATTTGGTGTGGTAAAATTTTAAATCTTAGAAAATTCCTCCAAAAAAGGAATTCTCTAGGAAAATTGATTACTAAAGAGGGCTGTGCATGATCATTTCCTTGAGCAATTCCCATTATCTATTAATGAAATCACTAAGGGGAGAGAGCTGATTCCTAAGAACCCTAGGGTAGCTATAGTAGGGGGTTTCTATGATAAAGCTAATTGGATAAGAGATACCCAAGCCTCTATGGGAGGTTTAGAGTTGTTCAAGAAATGGTTTTCAGAATGAAAACTTGATACCTCTATGAGCAATGTCTAGGAGTTTGACATTGGGAAATTAATAGTCCCCACAATGTTTTTTGATAGTGATTTATTGATTGATTTGGCCAAGAAGTATGATCCTATTATGGGGTGGTTGAAGAATCATGCTGGAGTGAATCTTTTTAGGGTTTTCCCTGAATTGAGTAGTGAGGTTTTCAACCTCAACCCTAACCATGGTGTGCATGAAATCATTGATGTGGATGACCTTCAAGAAAGGTATGATGCACAAAGGATCTACTTAAGGACATAGCCACTGCAAGAACATGTTGCCAAGATTGGTACATTGTCTGCAATTACTGCTAGTACCCCAGAGCCATTATTGAGGAGACATTTTAGTATCAGGACTCAAGCATTATATTTCTCTCTCTAAAAGATTTTTAGGATAGATGAAGTAGAAAAAATTCTAGGCTCAATTGTCCTTATTATGGCTCAAACTCTACAATTCAGGATGAGCACTATTCTTGATTTTTCCACCTTTTTTGCACAAGAAATTCAGAATGGTTTGATAGGGATATCCCAAGGGAAAGTAAACAAACCATTTTGTTGGTACTCATTGCTCATGCATGTGTGTTTGTTTAAGGGAGTCACTTATTTATCTAAGGGCATGGAGCTAGAAGTAACCAAAGATGGAGAGAATAATCTAGTCCAATTGTGGAGTGTTGACATGTTTTTAGATGCTAGAGATGCTAGTTTTATAAGGTTTGATAGATATTTTGCATCTAATCTTAGATTGCTCTTAAAAGAAGACAACCCTAGGATTCCACTAGCACTACTAGAATTGGTCAGACCCAAGGACCATGCAAGAGGGCTTCTAGTTAGTCATAATTGGGAGGATATAATCCCTTATAATATTTTGACAGTAATAAGAGTATATGGCTTTTTGGGGAAGCCTCATGTGCTACCATTCCATATGCCTCTGAAAATAGGGATAGCATAGTTGTTATGGAAGATTGGGACCATTGATGAAAGAGATTTGCCAAAGAAAGGTACTTTCTTTCTAGTCATTACTGTAGTGCATGATTTTGTCTTTGTGAGGAAAGGATTGTAACACCTCAGCTTATTCCTGGATAGATACAACATGACAGAGTCCCATGCAAGATTTATTAGCCTTGAAGTATTCTATAATCTCTTAAGAGAGAGGACAAAAGATGCCCACATGGTGCAATAGGTATATCTCCCTAAGGATGCTATAAGGAATATTTTCTCTTTATAGGAACAAGAATTAAGAAAAGAAAAATGGATAGTATCTAGTAAGACTCTTGAATTCATCAATGCTTTTGACTACAATTATGATCCTCTAAAAGATAAGAAACATTGAGGATCCAAGATGCAAGTATTGATGAACAATTTTGCTATAATAATACAAAAAATGAATGAAAAGAAGGATGCATATGTCAAGACCTATGCAGATAGGGTTGTAGAGATATAGAGGAGGATAAAGAACAAAAACATAGTAGCTCCTAGACAATATACTTTGCAAAAAAGGGTAGGTTATGTGATGGTGCAGAGTGTACAATAGGCTCCCCTTCAACAAAGACCAAGACTAGAAAGTCCATCTACAGTCACTACCCCAAAGAGGCAAAAGTTGGAGCAAGGGTCTTGCTCTCATGTAGAAAATACTCCCCAAGTTAGACCCCAATCCAAATAGATGATGAAGCATCATTAAGGGAACAAAGTTCTTAGACAAATTGGTGGAGAAGGGGATGTTATTGTTACTACCATAGACCTAGAGATTGGGGAACCACAAGAGCCTCCTACATCCTCCTTGGACCTTACTATTGCTGACTATCAAGGTAAGGAGATAGATCTATAGTGGGCCAAGCTTCTGAGAAGTTTATTTATGATGATAATTTTGTGAAATCTAGAGCCTTTGCACAATTTTTGTGGAGATTAAATATAGGAAATTTTGAAAAAACTTGCAAGAAAATAAAAGTAGAGCAACTTGATAAATTAGACTCTATTATCAAGGAGGAGGTAAAATCCAAATTTTTGAGTGATTTTCCCAAATTTACACCTGAGTCTGGGAGGCAATTAGTTAAGCAATCAGGGGTTCTCATTTTACCAGAATGGGACATAACCAATGCAACGATTTTTGATTCAATAAGGAAATAAAAAGATGTACAGTATAAGATTGAAGAATAGGTGCTACAGGCTCATAGGGGGGTCAAATTTAGTGATGACCACTAGACCATGGTAATCTGGTCAATTGAAAAAAGAGACAAAACTAGAATGCAAGAATTCTCCACTGCAGAGCATACTGGTGCATTAACAATATTCAAGGCTGGTGAGGTTGGCAGCAAATAAATTATTGGAATGGCTTCAGAAATGCTAAAATTTGGCAGTGTGGCATCTAGTCAAGAAGAGGATAGGTTTTCTCAACTCAATGCTAGATTTGAGGAAGTTTTGAAAGCATATGAGGAAAGGGGAACATAGATAAAATCATTGGAAAACCAAGTATCTCAAATGGAGAAGATACTTGGGAAACGAAAGGTGGGAGAGTCTAGTAGACCCAGAATTGCATACCCCTGATAGCCACCCATTGAGCCTTTTAAATCAACTCCTATTATTGAGGTACCCGATGGTGCAGGAGCACGTCTGCGACAGAAAGTTTGGTGGCAATAGGAAGACAACCTGCAATATGACTAAAATGTAGGGCACAAAGAAAATATCAAAAAGTTTTGAGTTTAAAATCTAAAAGTTGGAATGTTTGTGTGTGTGAGTTTAGAGTTTTATGTTTTAAAATAAATGTCCTTTTTTTGTGTGGTGGAAATGTTTAGGTGGCATTCTTATAAGCTTACCCAACATTATCCACTTAGGACTTAGTATGAGTTTATTTTAGATTATTTTGGGTGTGTTAAAGGCTTCTAATTTTTGAAATGTTTATGGGAAAATCAAGAGGAAGAAAATGATGAATATTCCTAAAGCACCATGTGTAGGCATTCACAATGTAACCGCCACAAGAAAGCTATGATGGATTTTTGGGAGTTACATTAGAAGGTGAATATTCCTAAAGCACCATGTGTAGGCATTCAAAATGTAACCGCCACAAGAAAGCTATGATGGATTTTTGGGAGTTACATTAAAAGGTTTTTCAAAAAGAGAAAGAGTGCATATTGTAAGGGAGATTTTTGAAGAGAGATTTTTTTGGGAGAAAGTGAATAGAATGAAGTTCTTGAGTTTTCCTGTAATTTTCTTAAGTTTCTAGTGTTGTATAGATGTGATTGTGTAGTATTCTACATACATTTTTCTATTTGTATTTAGATCAACAATTTGGAAGAAATATGAAAGTCAGATCTTAATAGTTTAATATTTTCTTATTGTCGATTTCCTATCAGCCGAATCTCTCTGTTGTTTTGAGAGTGATCTTTGCATGGGGGTTTTCTAAAGATCCTCCAATGGTCTTTGTAAGTCATTGGAGGATCCTCTATAATTTCATGCATTTCTTTATTTCTTTATTGTTGTCTCATATCAGGTTACAGGAAAACCCAGTTGTAATGCAGATTTGAATGGGCAACATCTTCATGTGTTGACCCTCATTTCATTAAATTTCTATGCATTTGCTGAAATCTGCATTCATGCATGTGAAGCCTCAAGTTGTGCATTTGATTTTCTAAAGGTTCTAAAATCCCTCTGCATCATTTTTGGTATCAGAGCCCAGAAAAAGATCTGGGTAGGGAAAGGTGATTTGGTATTTGATTTTGAAGTTATATCGGGTTCCATGGAGGAAAGAATCAAATCACATATTTGTTTATGAATGCTGAAGGAGAAGGGATCCAAAGGATTTTTGGATTGATTTTTTATTAAATCACTTAGATGAATCAAAGGAAGAAAATCATTGTCATTTGAAAGAGAAATATCTGAAGTTGAAACTATTGCATGCATGTCAAGATTCCTTAAATCTGAAGCTTCTTGATTTTGGGCAGTGTGGTAGAAAGCCTTTCCTTATTTTTTCATGAAGTATTTCTTTGTTATGCATGATATATTTTTGGAAATATTATTGAATATACTCTCATCTGGTTCAAGTTTGGTTCATTTTCATTTAGAAATGAGCAAGTTATGCACAATTCTGTGAAGCTGGTCTGTTCATATTTTAGATTTACAGTCAAAAGAAAAATTTATAGCAGTCACATATGGTTTCATAGAGACCCAAAAATTGGTGGGAGGATAGTTCATTATGTTTTGAACAACTTTAATTCTTTCCAGAAAAATTTATCTCATGATTTGAGGGGTCAAACAAACCCGTTTCTAAAAACTATCCTATTTACTGTCACTGTTGCTACAGGAAGGCAACAGTTTGGAAAGTCTTTTCTTTCTTGATTTTCATGGTGTCAAGAAGGAATGTGGTTGAAAGAAATTCAATTTTAATATTTAGAAATAAATTCTCAGCTCTAAAATCAGCAACATTGAGTTGGACAATTTGTTTTGGTCATGGTTAAAGTATGGCTAGTTTTCTTTAGTTGAGGGGATAAGTGTTTGACAAAATTCCTATCACTGTGAAGACACAATTACCACTACTTGGAGTCAATGAGTGAAAGAAAAAGACTGATTTTTTGGGTGGAAAAAGATTTTTTATGTTTAAGTTTCCTATGTTGCTGAAGCATTTTATGTTCATGTAGCAGATTATGTTACTGTAGCAAAATACAATGTGCAGATTGTGAAGGTTTCTAGATTGATGAGTTTGAGCCTTTGAAGCAACCCTTCAAGTTGAGTATATCCATGAAAGGTTTCCAAAGTGTAGCTCTGCATCATAATGGAAGAACAAGAAGCAGAAAGACAAAGCTATAGCCAAAGACATTCTATATTCCGAACAAAGTGCAAGTGCAAGAATAAGGTATGCAAAGTTATAGCTGACAGTGGTTCCTTTGAAAATATAATCTTAGTAGAAATGGTTGAGAAATTGAATCTTCCAAGAGTATCTCATGATTTACCTTATAGAGCATATGGGTTAGGAGATGAATAGTGGATTGATGTGTTTGAAAAGTCATATGTTTCTTATAATATTGGACCATATTTTGATACCATTGAATGTGATATTATGCCTTTAAAAGACTGTCACTTGATTTTGGGAAGAGCATGGCAATATGACAGGTCAACCATATATGATTGTAGAGAGAACACATATACCATCAACAAGGATGGGAAGAAGATGGTTTTGTTTCCATTGAAGGATGATACAACATGGAAGGAATCAAGAAGTTTAGGTCTTATTGAGAGGATAACATTTCCAATGCACGATGAAGTGAAAGAGGAAGTGAAAAAAGTTTTGGTAGAGGCAAATGAAACTATAGAAAAGGCAGCCATAAAGAGTGCAGATGTATGTGAAGTTGGTACAGAAATCTCAACAATTATAGATGTGAGTTGTCCTTTGGAAGGGAAAGAACATGAAGAGCAGAAAGAAGATAAATTGTAGCAAGAAGCAGTGCAACAAGTAAATGTTGATGAGAAGAATAAAGAGGAAAGTCCTATGGGATTTGAGTGTGATAAAGTTATGGTTGGAACAGTAATGTGTCCTTTGAAAATAGAGATGAGTACAATGCTGAAAGGTACTCCTATGAGAGACAGTTTGGAGGAAAATAATGAAGCCTTCAAAATGCATGGTGTAGTGAAACGTCAAGAGCAATGGCATGAGGATGGAGATAAAGATTGTGTAGCAGCAAGTTCTAAAGAAGAATCTGATTTATAGGAAGAGTTTACAACCATCATGGGAGAATGGAAAAGGAATGGTGGTAGTATGGAAACTCAGCATGAAGAAGTTTCCAAAGAAGAGGTATCAGATGATGTTATGAACAAAGAAGATGAGGCTGAATATATTTATGACAGGGACATAAAATTTAGAATAAAAATTCAAGTGTATGCAGCAATAATACAAATTCATAATGTGATGAAGTTACAAGTGTATGTAGCAGCCATACAAATTTAGAATATGATGAAGTGGATGCATAGTGAGCAGCAAATAATTTTTATCTTACCAATGGAAAACAAACCAAAGTTAAAGATGAAGGAGAAAGAGAAAATTCAAATGATACAAGTTCAAGAAAGGCCAAGTTTTCTAATGGAGGAAAAGTACAAACCAAAAGTCAAGATGAAGGGATCCATATGTTTTTCTAATGCTTTGTTTTGCAAGTGTTTCCAAGGGACTTGGAAACTTTTGAAATTTGGGAGTATGGTGTAGGAGCACGTCTGTGATAGGAAGTTTGGTGGCAATAGGAAGACAACCTAAAATATGACTAAAATGTAGGGCACAAAGCAAATATCAAAAAGTTTTGAGTTTAAAATCTAAAAGTTGAAATGTTTGTGTGTGTGAGTTTAGAGTTTTATGTTTTAAAATAAATGTCCTTTTTTTATGTGGTGGAAATTTTTAGGTGGCATTCTTATAAGCCTACCCAACATTATCCACTTAGGAATTAGTATGAGTTTATTTTATATTATTTTGGGTGTGTTAAAGGTTTCTAATTTTTGAAATGTTTATGGGAAAAATCAAACGGAAGAAAATGATGAATATTCCTAAAGCACCATGTGTAGGCATTCAAAATGTAACCACCACAAGAAAGCTATGATGGATTTTTGGGAGTTACATTAGAAGGTTTTTCAAAAAGAGAAAGAGTGCATATTGTAAGGGAGATTTTTGAAGAGAGATTTTTTTTGGGAGAAAGTGAATAGAATGAAGTTCTTGAGTTTTCCTATAATTTTCTTAAGTTTCTAGTGTTGTATAGATGTGATTGTTTAGTATTCTACATACATTTTTCTATTTTTATTTAGATCAACAATTTGGAAGAAATCTGAAAGTCAGATCTTAATAGTTTAATATTTTCTTATTGTCGATTTCCTATCAGCCAGATCTCTCTGTTGTTTTGAGAGTGATCTTTGCATGGGGGTTTTCTAAAGATCCTCCAATGGTCTTTGTCAGCCATTGGAGGATCCTCTGTAATTTCATGCATTTCTTTATTTCTTTATTGTTGTCTCATATCAGGTTACAAGAAAACCCACTTGTAATGCAGATTTGAATGGGCAACATCTTCATGTGTTGAACTTCATTTCATTAAATTTCTATGCATTTGCTGAAATTTGCGTTCATGCATGTGAAGCCTCAAGTCATGCATTTGATTTTCTAAAGGTTCTAAAATCCCTCTGCATCACCAGACACCTTGGAAAGGCCTCAATTCTACACTGTAGAGGATTTTGAAGAGGAAAAGAATAAGTTGTATGCACTGCATGTAGAATTAAATAACTAGTATGAGGAAAAGATAAGACAGAGTGGAATGTATCTAATGGATAGGATAGAATGACTAACATTTTTTGACTAGTTGGTAAGGATTGCAGCCATCAGGGATGAATTGAAAGGAAATGAAGAAATAATGAAACCTATTATATAGAAATGGACTGAGAAAAATAATGATATTACCCTCATGTATGTATCTGTCATCCAACTATCCTGTCACTAGATAGAGAAGATTTTTGACTTATTAAATAAGCTAGAAAATTTTGATGACAAACAAGATTCTTTTCAAATAAGAGTGATAATTTGTTTCTCAAAGTACATAGCTGAAAATTTTGATTTATTTCCTAGTGCTCTCAAAACTATTGATAAAGTAAAGGAAAAGGAAGAGTGGAAAAAAGAGCTGGATGAACTATTTTTTCAAAGATTGAATAATGTAATAAATGAAATTGGGCATTTATTATGGGCAACGACCAATGAGGAATTGGTTAAAGTGCATTTTTTTTACAATTCCATCAGGAAAGATTTTGCTGAAATAGAAGCAATTGGAAATTCTTTAATAATTGTACAAAGGGATATTCTAAATTTTGATTGGCCTGATGACACTGTTTACAATGAGTGAAAGGAACAATTTATCTCTACAGAATTGATGGAAGAAGATGATGAGGTAGAAGAAGATGCAAGAGTAACTATTACCTTTATAGTTGATGATGAAGACAAGGAGAAATCCTGGGTTAAAGTAAGTTTGTAGGTAACTAGAGATACTCATCGCTTTCAGGTTTGATAACTACTTACTTCGAGGATTCAGAATGATAAAAGAATCAGATCATACTATTCTTCTTGTTCCAAGAGATGTAACAGAAAAGGGGGCCTACCAGAAAAGTGTTTGATGTATAAGTTTTTTTGTTATACATATTTTGTCCTTTTATGACAGGTGTCTGTAATTATCTTTTGTAAAGGACACTTGTTAGTTCTCTATGCCTAAAGCTTGTTGCATCTCACATTATATAAGTGAGATCCCAGGGTTAGAGAAAGGGTATGAATTCTAATGTATTTTTTGGAATTGTCAAAAAATAGTATAGTCGGTCCTGTTTCATGTAGTAGTTTAGACACTTTCAAGTGTGCTTTTTGATAAATAGATATGATATAACCAACTAAATATTCTCGACTTTTGTTGAAAATCTATTGGTTACTGTATTAGTCATTTCAAAAGGATAATACAAATGGTAATTTACACTATTTTCTGTGTCATCATTTCCTGTCTCTATTTTATGAACTTGTCTATTTTGAGGTCATTTGAACAAGGTTCATATGACTAAATGCAGTCTGGATGGGTTGTGTATTGATTCTATTGTTACTTTTAATTCAATGAATTATATAAATGATTTAGTAGATTAGTAGAATTCATGAGTTTATGAAAAGTATATTTTATAAGAATGGGAATGGGTGATTACTGTTGATAAATTCATTCATAAGTTTTCTGAATTAGATCTCCCGTCAATAGTCATTTTTTTTCGAATGGGTAAGGCACTGTTCACATAAATTAGTGATGAGTGAGAGTAAATCTTACTTCTACATGCTAATTCAAATATTATTTCAAAGTCATTTTCATTTCATTTGGCTCAAGATTATAATGCTATTCACCCCTCATTTACGTTTAGTTTTTGAGTTTTAGGTAGCTGCTATTTCCATTATTACTTGTAAATTCTAGGAGAATTATGACCAGATCTACTTATGAGGGATGCATATAAACATCAAAGCATTAAAGAAATTGGTGAACTATTTATGTTCCTGAGGATAGGAAATTAGAATCAGAATGAAACTAAGATAATTTTCATACAATAGTTTGCATTAGAATCATCCCTAGGTATACCCACCTTGGTTTTGTAGAGCTTAAAGAGTAGGAAACCATCCTTAGTTTTATTGAAGTTGGGTCCAAATGGTTTACTTATGCAATTGATTATAGGAATTAGCTAATCCTTAGGTTATATGAGTGTTATCTTTTTGTTATGAAGCATTTTGTTGTTCAATAGTTTCAAACACCAACAAGTTCTTCAAATTGTAGAGGGAAGCTACTTAAGATCTAACTCTAAAACCAACATAATTTACAAATACCCAAAATCCAAATATTATCCCTTGATATTTTCTTTAATGCAAAGTTTTAAATTAACTATGTTATCACCCTAGATGTAATACCAAACTGTCATTAGGCTAAAGACTACAACAAGATTTACAAATGCAAGGAGAACTACCCAACCAAAGTAGAAAATGACATGAAAAGTTAACAATCTATCAATTGACACCTCTAGATGAAATATTTCTAGCAATTGAACTATACTATAGAAACAAAAATTGCCTTAAAATTGACACCTCACTAGTTGTAGTTCATTTGCATCCGTAATGGCTTCATAAAAGTTGAAAGCTTATCATTTGTCAAGCACACAAAAGACACTCATAGTTCAGCTACATCAATAAAAGTAAAGTTATTTGAATTTTCAAAAAATGTGAAACTTCCAGTTAATAGCTAGAAAAGCCATATCCTTAGTATACAACATCTTTGATGGAATGTTCATAAGTGAACGATTTTCTCAAAAAGCTCAAACTTATGCACAAAGAAGCACCATGCTCTTGAAGATATATACATGTTACAAGACTGATATATCAAAAGGAGCATGGTGAGGGCAAGAGATTGTCAATATTGATTATGGAGTTGCAAATAGGTAAGTGATAAACATAAAAGGGTAGTACAAGGCACCATTTTCCATGTTCTAATATGATGAACTACCTTAGAGCTGCTTTTGAACCTCAATTGCTTAATGTTGGATTTGATCCAATGGTACCATTATCTAGAGGAGGTCCCACACCCCACTTTCCTTTTGATTCTAAAGGCTCAATGACATAAACTCCTCCGTCAGTCATTCCAAGAGCGAATTGATTTGAGTTAGATGGATGTGATGCAATTAATAGAGGATAGACACTGTATGAATAATCAAAGGATACATTTTGAGTTAAATCATAAAATACTTGGGGATCCATTTATCCATACATAACATAACTTTTGCCTCCCTGGGCCAACTTATCTATTCATTCCTGAAGCTAAATATGTAGAAGGTGCAATACAACAACATGGCCTCAAGCTCTTTGCATTAAATACTCCAATGAAACCATCACAATAGCCTGTAATTGCAAGAAGGCTATCATATGAATATAATACACTTGAAATGGGAGCAGATAGAGAATCATGAGGTGTCCACTATAGTACAAACAAATGTGATATCAGCTTACACTCATATAGAGAAGGTAGCTTATATCATTACTACTTACTAAATTTGAATTCTAAATTGCTGACAAAGACTTACATAATGCAAATGGTCAAACTTAGAAGCATCATAAATAGCAAGCTAGCTCTCGTGAACAACCAACAAGTGAACTTGATCATTATGGAACTGTACTCTTGTATCCCTAATCGATGGTGATGATCTTCCTGTCTACACTTGTCAAAATTTTGACTTTCACTTCTCCCATCTATCAATGCTCCAGAAATAGAGTTGCCAGAACATTGGCCAAACATTTACTAATTTGAATCTATAAACATGTGAATGTACAAAATGAGATGGCAATGAATATACAAAAAGAAGACAAACCTGGGCATCAGCCCCAGAAGATACTAATACATTCAAAGTGTGTGAAAATGCCAAGCCTATAATTTTCTTTTGGTGGCCTTTAAGCTTCACTTTTACCTAGTTAGTTTAAGAACGTTTTGAAAAGACACAAGTTAGAAGTTTCCTTTTTTAATGATGCAATAAATTAGTGAGCAAGAAAGAGACTCATTTATCACACCTCATCTACTCAGACATTGTATATCTAGATTTTTGAATCTTCCATCCCAATTGCAATGATGTTATTATCCTAAGGGTGAAAAGATAAAAAAGTAGCTGCAGGAGGAGGTGCCATGAAGGTAGTCATGACTTGCTATAAACACTCATTAGAAAGCATGTAATAGAATATTTTCTCAAAAAATTGGTTGAAAAAAGGAAACAAAAAAACTTGATAAGGAACCCAAGTAAGAATATAACTTCTAAATTGACTAGCTCAATAGTCATGTTGAAGAGGAACATATTTTCAAAAGATGTACCTTGAATGTCATCATATTGAACAAGGAGACCTTTCCACCAAAGGAAGACATTACATAGGAATCATTTTTAGACAAAGCTATGCAAGCATCAACTTCTTCTGGATTCGTAGCACCGATATCATTAGTCATCCCAATACCACTAGCTAGCTGCCACATTTGCAATATACTGTAGAGAAGATCACTATCTTAGTCACTTAAAAGACAATTTTCTAAGAATCACACATAAATTCTTTCCAAATTAAGAGCATCGCCTTTCCAAATGGATTCTACTCATTCCATGGCCATTTCCACAGTTTGTGGAGTGCATTTGATGCCAATGCTAAAAGAGCAACACTAGAATTGGTATATATCAGTCTTGTGGCCTGTACAAAACAATAGGTGCTATCCTTGTAAACTTTGTTAAAACAATAAATGTGATTCTAAAAAAAACCTTGAATGATGCAAACTAGCTCCTCAAACTTAGGAGGTAAGAAAAGGAATTGTTGAGGAATTTTTTTTTGATTGATGACATGGTGAAGATTATTCATGATGCCATTCATATTGATGCATCTTTTTCCCTAGAACAACAAATGAAATTACTAACAGACGCATTAAAAGATCACTTTGCACACCTTGAACAAAAAACATAAGAGGTCATAATGAATATGAATGATAAAAGGAAAGTTAAGAGATGTAACAAGTGCACTAATGCTCATACCATGCTACAAGAAAATCTAAAGAAGGTTAGAGTGTGTGTCAAAAATACTACAAATCTATTCAAGTATAGTTTGAAATGGCAAGACTCTACCAAGCACATCAAAGCACAAATGGACTCAATTGAAACCCATATTTTGCTAATGGACACATGATTTAGAGGAAGACAATGACATCTCTCCTATTGTAGACTAGTCAACTTAATTCTCTACTAGATATATTACAAGAGAAAACAAATCAAATTAAGAAAGAATTTCTTCTATTAGGGGAAGCAATTGATCAAATGATGGTGACTTTATCTTAGGTTTCAAACGACACATAATAGATTGAGAAGAAAATCTTGAAAATAGATAATGTTGATATTGCAAAAGATCTTTTCTTGCAATTTAATGTCCGAACAAGATTATGTCTTTAACCATTTCCTCATGGGAATCTAATTTTGGATTGTTGAAGATACAATATAATGGCATATTACCTGACGTATAAGACCCAAATTTGGTGGTAAGACATTTTTGGATCTGTATATACACTGGAAAATGAGGAATACAATTTTGATTTCTATTGCATTCATTTTTGGTGAATTCCTTAAAGGGGAATCGATAGGGATAGGGGAAGCTAATGTAAATATTGAAGTCATGAATTGGAAAGAAGGATATGTGGGTCTAGTTATAGATATGACTTTTCATATTATAGGGAGTAATGTATGGTAACACAAAGTCCATATAGTGTTTTAGAGGACACCTTTTGTCCTTGATGTCAAGGGGGGGGGGGGGGGGGGGGATATATGACGTTGTGAAGAGTCCACAAGTGTTTTCATAAATGACAAAGGGGGGTATTGATGCAAATATGTATGTTGGGTTGCCATTAATGTCAAAATTGTCATTGATGTCAACTATGGTCCAAAAGGTGTGTCAGTAATATTGATAGCAAAGATGCAACAACAAAGGGATGATTTGGAGAAACATTATGAATGGATATAGGCTATAAGCATGAATCCATATTAGAATGTCACATAATATCATATAAACAACAAAATCACCATAAAATTGTAATCATAGCATCATGATCATACCATCGTATCATCATATGCTTCAAGTTCAACATCAAAATAATAAAATGTCAAATGATAAATCATAACATCAAGTTCAAGTAAGGAAATAGAGCCTGTATAACCATATTTGTTTGTCATAACCTTATTGCAAGGAACTCAAAAATTATTCAAATTAAACAAGTATGAACTGTAAGAGACTAAGAAAGTAGGCAAAGGTGTTACCTCACCAGGATGATAGTAATAATGAGACAAAGAACCATGAAGACTAAATCCAAGGAGAGAAGATCTAAACATCCGGGTTCATTCAAATTCAAAAATTGGTTTGCCTTCATAACATTGTCAAGTCAACAACATGAGAATTATTTTGTGTCTAGAGTGTCATCAATGTTTTTAAATATAGAATGAAATGGTTGTAAGTATGCATTTCTACCACATGCAAATGATTTTGAGGTATAGATCTATGCAATCCAATCTCCCAAGGAATAGAGAACACCACTTATCACCATCTTTGCCAAAATAGGATTTGTCATAAAGTGATGTTAGAATAGTTACTAAAATGGTCATAAATTATGTTCTTATAGTAAAAGAGTACTTTGACTTAAGAAAAAAACTACACAATATTAAAACATGACATTGTGCTTTAAAAACTAGAAAGGTACCTGTTTGCTAATTGGTTGTCACTATTAACTATAAGCTTATCTTTAAAGTTTGAGGTTCACTTGGTTTCAAGAATAGTTTAATATTCTCTACTAAACAAGGCCAACCACATAAAGGTGGAAGCTCAGTTGGCCCCACCCACCTCCCCCCCCCCCAACATCACTCTAAATTCCCCATTAATATTTAATAACATTCATTCATTCATCGATTCTTGAAATATAACATTCAATCATTATAATCACATGATAACATTCATTAACACATAAAATTCATTAACACACAAAATTCATGAATAATTCATTAACATGCAACATTCATGAGTAAGTCATTCATGAATAATTCATTAACACAAAATTCATTAACATGCAACATTCATGAATAAGTCATTAACACACAAAAATCATTTCTTTTTGGCTTTCTTGTTTTTTTTTTTTTCATGAAATTTATAAGAGGAATATCAATGTCCTTGTCATCCCCCTCCTCTACTGGTTCTAATTGCAACGCATGTCTCCTCCTCATCTCTTGAGGAACATGAGGCCGCTGCACCAAAGGGCGGTCCACTGCAATAACAAGTACTTCATGAGTTAAATTCACACCATTTTATATTAGTGAATTATGAGCTTTTATTTAAGTAAAATAACTATAAATCAAAAATTAATTTAAAGGAACAAAACATAGATTTTCTTTACCTGAATGTGTGACATGATCTACCTATTGATCAGTCTGAACATCCTCTAGCACTCGTTCAACATGACATGATTCTATATCCTCTAAAATATACACAAAAAGGTTACATTAAGTTAAATTAAAGATGTTAAATTGTATTAATAATTACATAATTAGTTTTAAATAAGAAATGAGCACCTCCATGGACAGTATGATGCATATCAGGGACTTCATGATGTGATGTATGATTTGTGTCATGATTAACAAGCTGCATTACAATGTCATGCACATTATTATCAAAAAAATTGTTGCTCAAGTATTGAATTTCTAATATATTTTTTGGCATATTTAGCTATGCACATGATGTAGGAGACTATTCAGTTGGGGCAAGGGAAGCTTGCTATAGGCATTTAGCCACGGCTGCATAGCCTTGCTTGAAGGCAATTCTTTTGTGTTCTTCTGTGACCTCCAGATTAAAATCAATACTTGACATTTTTTTTATTAATTAACAAAATTATTTGCATTTTATAAATAAATTTTCTCTGCAATTCATTTATTGCTACTTACAACTCGTGATTTGATTTTAGAATATCCCCCAGAGCCAAGTTTATGTTGCCCAACCTTTTCTAGCCTGGCCTTTGTTGCCTTTGATGTGTCTTGCAACCTATGAAAAGTTTGAAATATGTTAGATGATATAGATATAAAGATCAATACTGATTAGTGCACACATTATTACATTAATGTACTAGTAGTTAATACTATTGCATACCTTCTCACATTTGCTGGTGTAATTTCTCTTCGACCATCCCCTTTCTCCTTTGCATCCAAAATGAACTCATTCCATTCCCTCACTATAATAAAGGGAGGACACTCGTACTTCGGGTTTAGGATGAGACTCTTTCTATGTGAGTCCCTCACAACCTTAAGATGTTTGCAAGCTTTTTGTAACATTTTCTTATGATCAAAAATATTAATACCAAATCATACTCTAAATCTTTGATCAGCTGATCTTTAATTTTTTATCTTGAAAGTTTCACCTTTTAAGAAAAAAACAAAATTGTTAGATATAGCTAGTAAAAGAAATGACCCGAATGAAAGGAAAAATGTTGCACCAATTAATGATATGAAAAAAAAACAATGGAATAAAATTAGTTCACTTATGATGTTCCACCTTGTACATATGGTGGGCCCGAATATTTGCAGTGTGAGGTCATAAAGCTTCTTATAAAATATATCATTTCTTGCAAAAAATATCATGGGATAATCAATCCAAAGCTTCTTATAAATAGGTAAATGCATATTACAATATAAAAAATAATTATTTAAAGTACCTAGAATCTTAGGACATTTTAAAGGCATCAATTCATCATTGCCAATCAAAAATGGCGTCTACATAGCTCTGGTGCTAGAAACACAAGTAGCTCCAGGAAATGATGGTGAATTATCACCAATACATGCACTATGATCTGTATCTGGCGCAGCAAACGGTGCATCTCCTACCAGTAAAAAAATAATCCACTATGTGATGCACCCAAGATAAAAGTAAAAATTATCAACTCATAATTAACACAAAACCAAATATAGAAAAATAAGGATTTACTAGCTGGACGTCCCCTTGATGTTGACATTGCATTTGGCAATCTCGTATGGACATCTGTCAACCTCGTAGGAGTCTCTTGTACTTGATGACCTGAATAATATATTGTTAGCTAAGAAATTCTAAAATAATAAAAGTAAGTATTAACTTAAGAAGTTTTTGAAATTTTGAAATAAAAAATTCCTTGTAACTTGTCAACTAAAAGATTATTTTAGCAGTGGTAGTCAGAGCTTTGCTAGTACTGACCTCACCACATTGTCCTTGACCAGGTTCTTGATCAGTTGCCAAAAAATCCTATAACAAGAACACATATTACATATTTTACTTCACAACATAAAATATTATAAAATATAAATCTTTATTGAACTTTTTTTATAACTAAAGATTCATTACTACTTACTTCATAATGATGAGCTTGCACTCTCAAATTAGATAGCCTCTTCATCATCTCCTCGGATGCAATATTTGCTTCATCCAAAATTCTCATTATTTCTAAATTAATTTTTTAATTTATTTTCTTTAACATAATTGTTACATTAGGTGTTTCTGTAATATCATCATTAGAAGGCATAGCTATTGGCTTTGCACTTACTGCAGGTGCTTTTCCCTTATCCTGAACATCAAATTGTGAGAGGAATATCAATAAAACTATCATTTAAACTCAAAAACTATAAATAAAATAACTTAATAATATAACATTTTTGAGCTATCTAATTTGTACAATTTCAATAAGGTTTACCCTTGCTAAAGAATGGGTGGGAGTAGCATCCTCATGGCCTCTATCATGTGTGGGATCCATATAATCCTATCACAAAGATTAAACATAAAAACTTCAGCTAACTGAAAGCAATAAACAAAAAAAAAAAACTTATTAATAAAATGGTATATAGTACTTACAACCCTCATGATAGTAACTTTGTTTGTATTTATGCGATTTAAATGGTAATCTATTAGCAGTTCTTCCCCTACACTTATTGATTTTATTGCACAAACAAAAACTTCATTCCCCTCATGTGCCTCAAATATGCAATTGGATTGCTTACTAGTTGAGGAAGGTCGCGTACTATTTATAAAACTTGCAATATTACCTATTGTTTTTGGTCTCCCATCAATTTACATAGAAAATCTTTTACTTTGATCATTTTCTTTCCATTGTATATAATTAGCTGATAGTGCATACCTACGCATGCTTTTTTTATATCGAACAATCCGCATCCAATCATTGTAATTGTAACATGGACCAACATACTTGAACAATTTGACAAATTTGTTGTAACATACCTTTATCCCATCCATGGAAAATAGGCCCAAACCATGTAATGAGGATGGAGCAATGTGATATATCCTCTCATTAACACAAAAATTGGTGTTAATTGGAGGTAGCTCATTGGGTACCCATTCTTTCTCAATGTGTGTGTACCAAAAGGGCACCTTGATGTCACCTTTGGTCTCATCATCATAAGAACATGACCCCCATTAGCAAGGAAAAATTGCATGCATTTATCAAAAAAATTTCTAATCTTTTGACCTCTAGTTGATCTCCCTATTTTAGCCGTACTACATGTAGAGCTTTCATCTACCATTTCCTCATATCCCTCATTCAATGTAGATAGATCTGACAAGTATCTATTTGGTGGGTCCTACAATCCATAAAATGGAAATTTGATAATATTTAAATAATATATATAGAATAATCAAGTCATGACTCATACATGCATTTCTTGTTTGTCTATACATGAGAGATATAAAATGTAGTAAGTTGAAAGTGATTATACAATTATATTTCTATACAGACCTTCTTTGTCTATATATACATTATATGATTATATAATTGTCTATTTATAACATATGTGCTCAATGATAAATTAGAAGAACATAAGAAAATTATGTCTATTTATTGACTTATACCTACTGATCCATGTCACTATGCACGATCCATGCCAAAGGGGTCAAATTTCCTACATATGTTAATCATTTATCTTAAGTTAGCTAGAAATTACATGATACACATATGCTACAAATAACTTAGAAGACAACATGAACAATATGCAACAACGTAAACATGAACAAATTTACCTTATATATTGAATGCAAGATCATCAACAGAAGGGGTGATGATGTTTGTAGTCAATTGCCTATTTGCAAAAAGGTGATAATCATACACAATATAAACATTGGTAATTATAAATAATATATGTTTTAATCATTAGAATTGAACACAGTAAATATATAATCAAATTTCCTGCATATGTTAATCATTTATCTTAAGTTAGCTAAAATTTACATGATACACGTATGCTACAAATAACTTAGAAGACAACATGACCAATATCCAACATCGTGAACATGAACAAATTTACCTTATATATGGAATGCAAGATCATCAATAGAAGGGGTGAAAATGTCTGTAGTCAATTGCCTGTTTGCAAAAAGGGTGATAATCAGACACAATATAAACATTCATGGTAATTATAAATAACATATGTTGTAATAATTAGAACTGAATACAATAAATATGTAATCATTACAATTTAAAGTAATAAATCATGTCAATCATTTCATTGATAATTTCAATTATGTCATTGATTATCTTCTTCTTAATCCTCATCCTCATCATCATAATCATCATCATCATCATCATCATCGTCGCCATCATCACCATCATCATCGCCATCATCACCATCATCATTGCCATCATCATCACCTCCATCACCATCATCATTGACATCATCATCATCACCATCATCATCATCACCATCATCATCATCATCATCACCATCATCGTCATCACTATCATCTTGATCTTCATCATCTTCAATATCTTCTTCTTCCATAACATTATACTTTATCAGCCTTCCTCTTGGATCATGTCTACCAAAAAATGATCAACCCTATTTATGTGGAACATCTGAGTAAAACACTTGCTCACATTGGCTTGGAAGAAAATAAGGCTCATCTCCAACTGGCTCAAATGACTTTGTATTAATCATTGTAAATCTATTTTCATGTTGAATAACCATTATATCTGGATCATTTTGATTTAGTCATAACCTGTACCATTTGAAAACGAATAGAACTACTTTGAAGGAGTTAAAGTTGCACTCAATCATATCATCCAAGATGCCATAGTATTGATTTTGAGATTGTTGAGGATGTATGTCATTTCTAGATGATATATTGGTGACCTCAAAACTGCAGTTATCCTAGAATCACAAGTTTTCTTTGTGTCATCCAACTTTTTTATGAAAAATTTGTGGCCATGATAGTACATAGCTTTGTAGTGCTTGACCTACAATTTTTGAATCATGTGTAAATTATTTTCATTGTGAGTTGATATGAAACATATGTCGAGTTATAATCATTAATAAATTTCTACGTACCTCTCCACCTCTTAAACCCTTTACTAGATCAACTACCATCGGCACAACATTAGAATCTCCATTATGATGAGCTTTTGTAACCAATGAAGCAACACCTTACCATGTTAATGAGCAACCATTTTTTTGACATTATTCAATCCATACCATCATTCAATCAAGATTGTTTGCAATATACAAATGTATTTCATCCCACTCTTGACCACTGGTATAAAAAAAATACACCAATTATAAATAAATTATATTGAAGATTTATAAGAATTAATTAACTACAATAACATCTTAGATTTACCTCTCACTTTCCTTGATCTACCTTTTCCCATCAAGTACTTCCCTTCAATTTTTTTAATTGAGTTGGGATCACAAATATGATCTACATGGATCTTTACTACAAACTTAGGAAGATATTCACTAATGTACACCATGGTATGGTATACCATATATCCCTTCACCATAGAACCTTCAGGATGTGCTCTCTATTGAACTAAGCCTTTCAAAAATTTCAAGTGCCTCTCAACCATCCACATTGACTTGGTTAGTATAGGTCCACACAATTCAATCTTCTCAACTTGATGTATGAGGTAGTGTTCTTGTGCATTGGAAAAACTTGGAGGTAGACACTTTTTCATTTCACACATAAGAAGAAGAATTTTTCTCTTCCAATATTTTATATCTTCTTTATTGATTTCTTTAGATGAAAAGCACCTCATGTATTTTCTAAGATCATATATAACCTATTTGACATTGTTGGCAAAGTGGTGTGGGAGAGATAGAGGTAGAACACACTACAATATTTGTAAAATGATCTTGTCAATATTTTATAAAAGAATGCAATTAAAGCTACATGTAGTATACAAATATATAGTGAATATAGAATAACATGAATTACTTTAATAAATGTATGCCAATCGTGTGTTTTCAACCCTGGTCCAAATTCACTTTTGTTTGATATGAGATTGTTTATGTTTGCAGCAAATCCTGTGGGAAATTGTATTTTTTTTATGACTTCTTTTATAGCATTTCTCTGTTGCTCTGACAATAACCAACTAAGGGCACTTGTATTAATATGGTATCCATTTTTATTTGATTGAATGCCATTTTTCATTGCATGGTTGGATTCTTCAATGTCACTACAAGTTTTGACAAGTTGGTCTTTGTCACGCCTTCCATCCAAGATTTTCCATAATGTCTTTGTTACATTCTTTCCAATATGCATAGGATCAAACAAATGCATAATTGTGAGTTTCTTATAGTATGGCAACCTAGAAAATTGCATAGGATAAGTTTTTAGTCCTTTTGGAAGCTGGTCATTGATGCTTTGACGACCTTCATAAGTATCAATTACATCATCAGTAAACAAAAAAATATCAAAATATAAATTTGAAACAAAAGCCATCAGATGGAATGACATTACCTCAATGATTTATTTTATTGTATGCCAACTTCCATAGGTGAGGTGTCATTATCTATGGCTTTGACATGGTCTCTTCTTTTTGATTGAAAAAATATTTTTTAGTAATTTAGTACTTATGATTTCTGTGCAGAAAGTGTCTATTCTCATTGAACACCTGCTTTCTTAAAATTTTTGAATGACGAGATTTTGTCTTTGGACCATAAATTGGACATGCAAATTTTTCCTTTGTCTAAAGACCTACAAGATTGTGTATAATTAGATTAAATGTGTTAATTTTGTGTTGTCATGCTATAACATACCACAAAAATGTGTTAGCCCAGGGGCATCATGTATTGTCCATGCAAGCATTGCATGTTGAAATTTTCTTTGTCTTAATGGTCTATAGATGTCATACATAGTAAGCCCATTCCATAACACCATCAACTCATTGATAAGGGGTTCAATATATACATTGATATCTTTGACTTGGTACTTACCTTGTTGAATGAACAAAAACATTACATAATTATTATGACCATTTTGATGGATTAGTAATAATAAATTAATTTAGATGACCATTAAATCAAAAAATATTGGAAAAATTAGTGTCAACATTATGTGCTCTCTCTATATGGACAACCAAGGAGGCATGTTATTGTTGATAAAAAAAATAGGCCACACCGAGTGAGTAGATCTCATCTCTCCAAAAGGATTGAGACCGTCTGCTGCCAATGAAAGCTTGAGATGATGAGGTTCTTCTTTAAAGTGTGGCCATTTTTTCTCTCTTTCCTTAAATGCCAAACCATCTGCAAGCATTTGCATAATGTCATCTTGAGTTCTATTATGTGCATGGTAATCCATAAATTGTGCCAAGCTATTGCACCTGAATAATCATTGCAGACATGGAATAATGGGAATATGCCGAAGAACCTTGCAAGGCACCTTTTTTGTTAATCGATTTGATTGATATCTACTAATATGACAAATAAGGCATTGTGTTACAAATTTATGTTGTTTATGATATATAATATGATCATTCGAACATGCATGTATTGTTTGATACTCCATTCCAATATCTTTAATGATGGCAGATAATTCTCGGTATGAGCGAGGTAGAATGTTTGATGGTGGTAACAAACTCTCACCTATCAACCTATGACCAAAAATATAATTTGTTAATTTCAAGAATATTAATTGCTACATGAAGCCAATGTTAATTGTAAGGGAACTATGAGTAAAATAATGAAAGAAGATGACATACCTTAACATATGTGTCATTGCTATGTTGGATAAACCATTCATAACCTTCAAGTTCACCAACAAGAATACAAAAACAAGAAGAGTTGTTTTGGAGCTTTCATATAGGGACTCATGTGCCTTCTCAAGTATAGGTACATCAAGCTCTACATCAACATCATCATCATCATCATCTTGATCATTGTGATCATCTTGATCATCATGATCTTCATCATTGTGGTCTTCTTCCATGGTATCATTACCTTCTACTTCAATATTCACACCTTCATGTTCCCTCATTTGGAAATCAGCATTCTCTAAATTGTCATGGTCCATAACATGAAACTTAGGGACATTGACCTATATGAAAATGATGACCTTATATTAGCCATGACCATGATGTCATCATCAAATCATGTCTTATATAATTTATAAATTATTAAAATACATACCAATAGACCATATTCATTTACCCCTTCAATGTGACCATGTTGCCTACAATGTTCCTTAGCTATTTTGATTAGATATCTTTGAGTCTTTAAGCCCTTAAAAATTTTTCAAGGACAATAACATTTTCCATCACCTTTTCTTTTTAAGTTAGACCACATTCTAGCAATTGTCTCCCTATTTTTTTTGTGCATTGATATCATCAGACATGGTCTTTCTTGAATGGAATGACTCATTGGTGGAAGAAGGATGATCTATTTGCAACCTGTAGATGGAGTAGTAAGAGGAAGACACATATAGAAATGAATACTAAAGTGAGATAGATAGAAAGAGGTATAGATAGAGAGATAGATTGATAAAGAGATAAAGAAATATAAAAAATGAAAAGAAACAAATACTTAGTTAACCTTCAATAACTCTACCTCTACATATTGCACTTGCTACATACAAGCACTTCTTGAGAAAATGGGTAGCAGCCAAGAAGGGAATAGGAGACTCCATTTGGCTTAAGAGGAGGATGCACAAAGTGACCAAGGGGCAAGAAGAAATGCTGATCTAGAGAGAGGAGAGCCTCTAATGTTCAATAGAAGCTTGTTGAAAATTGTCACAGAGCAATAACCTACCCAAAGAAAGACGTTATTTAGAACTCTCTACAAGGTAAGAGGTAAGGTTTGCAAAGTTATTGTAGATTTTGGTTCAACTGATAATATAGCCTCAGTAGAAATGGTAGAGAAGCTTGGATTGAAGAAGTTGCCTCATCCTAAACCTTATAAGGTTTCATGGCTAAATAAGGAGCAACATGCCATAGTAAATGAACAAATTCATGTTCAATTTCAAATAGGGGAGTACAAAGACAAGATCTAGTGTGATGATGGTTGGAGAGAAGGAGTTTTCGAAGACCCTCAAGATGAAAAACACCTCGTGCTTTGCCATAGTAGTAAAGCCAAAACTTGGAGTAAAAGGAAAGGAAGACAGATCCAATGAACCAATTGTGGGAGCCAAGGAAGTAAGGCAACTATTGGACAAGTACAAAGAAGTAATTTTAGATTGTACCAAGGGAAAATACACCAAACTCATGATGAGGAAGATGGGACCCTTCAAAATTTTGCAAAAATATAGCACAAATGCATATAAACTTGAACTCCCTACTGAGATTGGTTTATCTAACATTTTTAATGTTTGTGATTTGTATCCCTATAAGGTAACTACTCACTATGATACATGTCAAATGGATGGAGTGGACATGATCGAGATAAGGCATTTCAATTAACCATTTTTTCACTATTGAACATCAAAATTCCATAAGCTTGTGATTCCACTGAAACATGATTTTGTTCTATAGATAATTATCCACAACAAAATGACTAACCTCCTCCTCAGAAGAATCCTCACTACTAGAATCTTTTGTTGGTAGCTTCTTTGCGATGGCAATATTTTTACTTACAGGATGCTTCACCTTTATCTATAGATCATTAACACAAAAATGAGTACCATAAAGTCAAAACATATTTTATATTATCAATATGATCCCAAAAGCAACAAAATAATTGGCATTCTTCAGATCTGGTATTTTTTTCAACATAAATGTTCTAGTTCCCTCAAAAAAAAAGATAAAGACCCTAGGAGAGTGGGTTCCACTTGGGAAGGTAGAGAGCTACATGTGGTAGGGCTTCGTAATACCTATGTACTAATGCACAATCTATGTTGTGCTGTCAACCATCTCAATAAAGAAAAATAGAGAAAATTTCTACTTGAAATTAGATGGAGAACGATGTAGCACATGACTTCTGAAACCAAGGCTCGGGATCTATAGTATAAAAAGTTGGATTTTCAAGTGTAAAGAACTAAGTTTAAATGCATACATTTTTTTCAGTCTATAATGTATGTCAAATGCCATGCTATGTAATCAAGGGTTAAAATTGAAAACATATTGGTCTATGGTAACCTTATACAATCCTATTGGTCTATGGTAACCATATACAATCCTTTTCTATGTTATAAAACTCTTTAAAAAGGGTATTAGGAAGTGGCTTTAGATTGTCAAAATTTTTGAGGAAAACCAAAGTTGTCCCCATTCCAAGCATGCAACAGGACTGACAGGTAGGGTATGGTTCATTTGAGCCAAATTTATAGAAGTATGGTACTGTCTTAGAGTCTTAAAGATCCCTATGCCAGTTAATTGGGTGTTTAAGAAACCAAGTTACCATCTAGGAATATTGTGATAGACTTAAACAAGTTAATTCCTTAAAGAATTCAAAGTTGTCAGTAGGCACAAGTATCTAAGTCTCTTAAGTTTGTAACTTTTATTGTGTATTTAATACCAACCACCCTTCCTCTGCATCAGTAGTTATCATAAAAATTGCTCTAATTTTATTTCTAATTGTTGGAACACAACAACCGTTAGGAATCTATTAGGGAACTATAAATAATTTGGGGTCAATATGAAATGGTCTTCTATTTTTGGAATCAATCTCTAGGTGGATTTAGGCATACCTGACAAGGTGACTCGATGGTTATAGGGTTTGGATAGAGGAGTAGTTTGATTGGTTTGTGCCAATCAAGGATTAGAGTATGTATAGAAATATCTAAAGGTATAGTTTCCAAGAACCAAGAAGGATTTGAATCTTTTTGTGTTCCTTTTGAATCTTTGTAAGGCCCATCAACAAGTAAAGTCTTAAAACCCTTGTAAGTAGGCTATTTTATAGGAATCAGTTGTACAGAGGGGTTGAAGAACTAAAAACTTGAAAATATTCAAGCTCTCTAAAACCATAACTTAATTGGTATCTTCTTGAGTTTATTTTGAAATATTTTCAAAATGGAAAATTTGGAGGCCTAATTAGTGGTGTAGGGGCACCAAGATCATCCTATGAAGACATCAAAACATACCAGGAAGACCAAAGGAGTGAGTAGGACAAGGAGATATCCAAGCAATACAAATGGACTAGAATTAAAAGCTAGAATGGTTTTCATAACCAAATGATGTAATCAGATGAGTTTATTTTGTAATGTCCTAAAAGGACTGAAAGTCATGCTTGTAATGTCCTTAAAGGACCAAGAATTTGTTTGTATTGGACTAATGTTGTCCAAACCTAAGTTATTTTTACAAGAAGTTTAGAATGGGCAGGGGATAGGTCTAGGTATTAGAATAAGGGTTGAATATAAATTTAAAACCATTTTTGTTATTTAAAATTTAAATATTTAAAATCAAACTGCTATAAAGGTATTTGGAGGGAATTAGTGTTAGAGGTGTCTTTAGGCTTAAAATAAGCCTCCAACCAGTGAGAGTTGGTTGTGATAGTTTGGGGAGGGCTATTACAGCATAAATGCATCTATTGTATGATAGAGATCTTGCTGTGCGGATTGATAACAACAATGAGCAATAAAATCCTCATTTTTCTATTTCATTGATTTGTTGAACTCTTCATTGCTTGGATTGACATATCTATGAATTAGCAAGGCTTACTGATTCCATTTTAATCATTGTTGAATGAACTTCACTTTGTTTTGAGAAGTCCGTATGCTTGGTGTAAGTAAACAAGTGTTGATTCTATTAGTTATCTTGTAACCAATCGTAAGACCTATTACTTTATGGCCATCCCATGAATTCTAATGGCCCAAAATTCATGGGATGTGCATTTATAACATGTATAATTGTCTTCTAACCTTTTAATTGCAGAGGAGAATGCACCATTGGTTGATTGTTATGAAATAGTGCAGGTTTCCTAGAAAGAATTCGTGGGTACAGAGAAACAATAGAGTTTTGGTCTGAAAGAGGAACCTATTTTATGGTTTGAACCATCTTAGTATGATCATATAAAGGAGAAACAACTATCAATTGTTCTTGGAATTGATTGGATATAATGGATTTGAGAAACCCTTGGATTGAGTGTTTGGAAGTCATAAATTGGGGTTTTGGGGGTTTTTGGTGGATTGAGTCTTAACCCTTTGGGATTTAGTCATAGTTAGCCATTATATGAATTTGTTAAGAGTTTGGAGTGATAACGATGAGAGAAGAGTTGGAATTTGCAAACAATTAGACCTGGTCCAAAGAATTCTATAGTAAGGTCTGGGTATGTTAAGGTACTTGGAAAAGGGTATTTGAAAATACTTTTACTTTACCAAGTGTTTTGGGAAAAGGTAAAGTTATTTGGATTTTGAGGGAGGGAAGAGCTATGGTGTATGTTCTATAATTGTCCCACAATGTTGTTTGGATTATGTATGGGTGGATGAATTATCAGAGACAATTGATGTTGTAAATTGAGGGAATTTAGAATTTTGAGGTGGCATTTGTGCAAATTGGTGAAGTATAGGGGGTTGGAGCATAGGTTGAAGAGAGAAGTGAGTTGAAGGATCATATGAATTGTAGCCATGAGAGCTCAATGCTTATTCCAAGGATCAATTTTTGGGTCTATGGTGGGTTGCATATTTGGATTTCCATCATTTCTCACTTTCTTTACTACACATGATCATGCATTTGATTCTAAGGAAGGCTATTTCACTTGTAGATTTATTACCACAAATCTTCTTGGACTCCCAGCTTTTGCCAAGATGAGGCTATGCCCAAGCTCAACTCATCAGGCGACATGAATACTTGCAATAGAAAATGCCAATTAAATTCCATCCCATCATTTTGGTTCCTTGCCTTTTCATTAACTCCACTTTTGCAATCAGACAATGAGAGTGTAGTTTATTTTAATGTAATGAGGTGGGAGTATGTCAAATTGTGAATTTTGAGTAATGTGATATGTGGAACAATAAGAAATTGACATTTATGTGGCTATGATAGAGCCTTATGTGTTAACTCCTCCCTCCATATTTCCCTTTGTAAACTATGACATGAAGAAAAAGGAATTGAAATTGTACACCATGGAATTGATTGTGAGTTGGAAAATAAAATGGTCAAGTAAGAAAACCAATGTAAAAATGGGAGACATCATAGACTGTAATAGGTAAAAGTGATGGAAGATTGATCGAGATGAAGATATATAAATATGGAGAGGGATGTGAAGCAAAGAAAAGGGGTAGATAAAGAGAGAGGAGAAAGGGGAAGATAGATATGGAAGAGATAAATATTTATAGAGTTACATAAGAAATGAAAAAGAGAGGGAGAGATATAAAGTTGACGATAGATATAGGAAGTCAGGCATGTGCACGCATGCACACACACACACAAGGGGTTGTGTGAGAGAGATATAAAGATAAATTTAATTAATTTGGTTTACTTAGTAACCATGGAATATGCAGAAAAAAATTATCAAAATTTCTAGAAACTTTCAAACACATGCAATCAACATGTAGAAAGTCAGTCTCAAAAACCTTTACATGCTTTCTCCTTAATTGTGTCAAGAAGGGAGCTCTCCAAAAAAATGACATCCACTATAACCTCATGGAAGGAAATTTTGCTAAAATTTTAGTTATTGTAAGATAATCAATATAATTTTATATTTAAATATAATAAAAATATTTTATCTACCTATATCTCTCCCTCTCCATCGTCAACTATAGCTTCCTCCTGATCTCTCTTCCCAATCTCTATCTTTTTCACCACATCTCTCTCTCTCCCCTCTATTTATCCTAGTATAAATGTCTAAATATCTCTCCCTTAATCCATCTACATCTCTCATCTCTCATTTCTTTATCTTTATATTTATCTCTCTTTCCTTCCCTTTTTTTAATCTTTGTCTCTTTGATGCAAGTAGGAATGATGAAGGC
Organism: Cupressus sempervirens; assembly: GCA_028749045.1. Lineage (NCBI taxonomy): Eukaryota > Viridiplantae > Streptophyta > Pinopsida > Cupressales > Cupressaceae > Cupressus > Cupressus sempervirens. The sequence goes on from CM053785.1 coordinate 332,090,944, forward strand.
AAGGGAAGTCCACAATTGTTCAAGGTAAGCTAATATAAGGCAAGTTTCCAATTTCCCAATGGGCCAAGCAAGTAGGTAGAAGGGTAATGATACTCACAAATTTTCCAAGCAACACAATTTCACCTACTTCTACTTCCACACACAAAGATTCACCAAACTCCAAGATGACTCTTCACCTTTCTATCACTCACTAGCACCCCCTTAGGATCTTTCAATACCAACACCTTCAAGGCACCCCCTAAGCATACCAAAGGCTTCAAGAAACTAAACCAACATAGAATTTCCCAAATTCAAGATTACAAGATTCATTTCAAAACCCCACAAGAAGAACTATTAATCCTACCTACAAACATACCCAATTCAATTAGGCTTCCATATCAAGTTTTTAGAAAATAACTTAAAATTTTTCCAAAAAATCTTCAAATCAAATTTGAAACTCTGATATGTGTTTGAGATTTCTCTAGGATTCTAAAATTTTAGGTCTCCAAGCTAATGCTATGTCACCAAACGTAGGTGAGAACAATTTTTTGATGTGTGAATAGATGTATGTCTGGGCAAGTCCAACCGTTTATCATTTTTTATTGCGAGGTTTCAGATTTATTGTATGTGAGTGTGATTTCATGAGATAGAATATCATTTTTGTGAAGCTAGAGTATTGTGATTAATAGTGAAATTATAATTGATTTGAACTAAATATGGTTTGATGGTGTGAGGAAGATCGGTTCACAAAACCCTAAGATTAAGGGTTTTGTTTTTCTCCAAGGATGCTGGTTGTAAGTTGATAAGAAAATCAAAAATACAAATAAAGAATATCAAGATTGGAATACTTCGTAGAATGTATCTTCATTCAAAAAAAAATCCTTTCTTTTCTATTTTGAATACTTACCTGATTTGCTTGATTTTCGTGGCAGGATTCTTAGAAATGGCACCTAAAGGAATTCTAGGGTTATGATGCTCATAAGGTTTCCAAATGCTCTGATGTTAAATGCTTGAAGGATAAAAAATGTTGGAAATCCTCAAATTATCCATGAATGATGCTCGAAATGCTCATCTCAACTGAAATGCTCAACTGATATGGCGCTCAAGTGAAATGCTCAACTGATTTGCCACTTTTTAAAAATCTTTATGTTGCTGTGTTGGTCGTAATTGAGACCAATACAAAATATAAAGTATTGGTCGCAATTGTGACCAACACAAACATATCTTTAAAAAAAAACAAAATTTTCCTTTATAATGTGACCAACCAAGCAATTTATATTTGATTGGTCAAAATTTAAGGTAGAAATTTGGGGTTAAATGTACTAGTGAGATATATAGATTTTGAGATGGCATATGCCATAATTTATACAAAAAAATCTCATATACATACATACATACACATACATACACACATATATACATACACACATACATATACATACATGCATATACATACATAGACACACACACACACACATTTAGATATTTTATCTTTCTAATGCATTGCATGTATGTATTAATTTGATATTGTATCTTTGGAATGTCTTTTTTCTTACACACACACACATACATATATATACATACATATGTACATATATACATATGTACATACATATACATACATACATATACATATAGATACACACACACACATACATTTTATCTTTCCAATGCATTGTATGTATGTATTAATTTGATATTATATCTTTGGAATGTCTTTTTTATTACCCATAGGACTTGCAATTTTTCTATAATATAAACATGATTACATGATGTATGTTGATTTCCATGTTTGAAACTATACTATAACTTTTTTTGGTAGTGAGCAGGTGTCCCTTGCTGAATTTGTGACATGATTTAATAACCTCCTATGTCTTCTATAAGTCTAGTGGTTGTACTTGGTATTGAAAGGTTGATATATTAGTGTGATTTTTACCACAATGAGCAACCTTAAGAGGGGGATTTCTAGAAGTGGCCTAACATCCCTTGCTAGATTTATGATATGGTTTAATAATCTCCCATGTCTTGTGGTTTTATTAAACACCACCATGTTGATATTTTAGTGCAAAGACAACTCTAGTGATCAACACCTTGGGAATAATCCTTTGTGTATAATTATTAAAGGAATGGTATGAATCAATTCATTATATTTAGTAGATTATATTATAAAAAAGACATAAACATACAATACTATAGAAATATAAATCCACTACTTTCTATTACATGTACAAGTGTGGCAATATATGACCATTCTTATAAAATTCATGCATCCTTTATAAGGTCAATATTTAATAGTATTAAGAGAAGATTCTAAATATGTGAAATACATCCTAATATATGAAATACATTTTTTTGTATTATTAAATATGAATATTCATTTACATGAGACATTATTCAACAAAAAAAATCATGGTTTTAGTGGTTTGTGCATTATCCTTATCGGTAACCTTGAAAAATTACTATAAGTTTTTGATAATCCTATATATGACTTACACTCTACAACTCCAATCTAAAAGAAAAATCTAAAGCTTTTCAAAAATTTAAGTGGTATCTGGAAAGAGTAGATAAAGAAACTAGAAAGAAGCTAAAATGTTTGAGATTAGATAGAGGTGGTGAATTCATTTCCAAAGAGTTCAATGAATTCTACATTAAAAAAGGAATTAAGAGACATGTATCAAGCCCTAGTACATCTCAAAAGAATGGTATAGCTAAAAGAAGGAATAGATCCATCATGGATTGTGCAACAACGTTGATGATAGAAAAAAATGTTGCAATCAAATACTGGAAGGAAGCAATCAGTACTATAGCGCATACCTTGAGCAAATTACAGTTGAAGAAAGACTCAAATCAAACTCCTTATGAACTATGGTATGGCTACAAACCTAATGTAAGTTACTTGAAAGTATTTGGTAGCAAATGTTATATCTTGAAAGAATCTAGGAAAGGCAAATTTTATGTCAAAGGTGATGAAGGAATATTCCTAGGATTAAAGCATACAAATGTTTGAATCTATCTACTTATAAAATCATAGAAAATGCACATGTGAGAATTGATAATTTTGTATAAAAGAGTGAACAGGAGAGTAACAAAGAACCTGAGGATTATAGAAGATTTTTTTACTATGAACCTGATACTTTTCCAAATCTATCTAGAAGATAGGAGGCCTCACCTCCCAAGTCCCCAAAATCTCCAAAAGCTACTGAGTTGCAATCAATGCAACCTGAGTCATAGTTTGACGAACCCAAGTCATAGTCAGAAGCTACTGAGCTGTTGCTAGAGAAAAATGAGTCTAATGGACCTAATTCACAGATAGTGGGACCCAAGCTTAATACATAAAATCATGAAGAAATTAGTGAAACAAACTCCAAATTCAAAATACATCTGTTAGCAAGATATGTTAGAAGGCATCATGCACCCACTAATACATTTGAGGCTATTTTTCAACCAAAATTGGTCAAAATTTTGACCCAAAATTTGACCAAAGTTTGACCAAAGTTGACCAACCCATTGGTTGAAGTTTTTCTCATCGAAATTTTGACCAACCTACTAGTTGGTCAAAATTTTGACCAATAAATTGGTCAAAAACTGTCAAACATGTTGGCCCAAGTTCTGCCAAGCATTGGTCGAAGCTTGGTAGTTCTCGACCAAACATTGGTTGAAATTTTGACCAATACTTGGTAGTTCTCAACCAAACATTGGTCAAAAATTGTCAAATATGTTGGCCCAAGTTCTGCCAAGCATTTGTCAAAATTTTAACAATTGCTTGGTAGTTCTAGACCAAACATTGGTCAAAATTTTGACCAATACTTGGTTGAAAAACTCCAAGTATTGGTCAAAATTTTGAACAATGTTTGGTCGACAACTACCAAGCATTGGTCAAAATTTTGACCAATGTTTGGTCGACAACTACCAAGCATTGGTCAAAATTTTGACCAATGCTTGGTCAATTTTTTTTTTAGGCCTCTATTATTGAATTCTCTTCCCTATCACCCATATTCATTTCCTTTGCTATGGGAAATAAGGAAGAGAATTCAATAATAGAGGCTGTTAACTTTAGTTACAGTCATGATATGGGTGATGCACAACTACCTCCTAGATTTACATTCCATCCCACTGTTGAAGAGCTCATAACACATTATCTCATTAGAAAGGTTTTAGAGAGCAATTACACAGGAAGGGCCATTTCTGAAGTGGACCTCCACAAGTGTGAGCCTCAAGGAGGGTTCAATTCCCTCCTTTATTATTCACTATGTGTATAATCCCACACACCCATTTGATCTCAAATGATGATGTACTGAATGCTGAGTGTCTGTACTGAGTGCTCCAAAACCATCCATTTCATGCCTTCATCTATACACAATGTCTTTCTAGTTTCTTTCTACTCGCACACCCATTACATTTCATATGATCATCTGAAAATTGTGTCACTCTAAGCTCTCAACTATTTCCTCTTGATTGATCATCTCATAACTATTGAATGAGAGCTTTGGGATAAGCTATAGCCATCCATCAAAGCATAAAGGATTTTGTCAGATGGTGTAGATGAAGTAGTAGAATTTGCCTTGGGAGACATGCTTGCAAAATGGAAGCATAGATAAGTCATGTGAACTGTTTGACAGGATGTCTGAATGTAATGTGGTCATCAAAAGCCATGGTTGCTGGATATGCACAAAATAGATATATTGAGAGAATATATACTTTTCAGTTGCAACTACCCTAGTAGACATGCATGCAAAACGTGGAATCCTAGATGAATAGTTCAATTAAATCCTCCTCCTGGAGGAAGGCTACAACAAATACATAGTTCAATTGAATGGTCTATAGATACCATCAGGATAAATCACAACTATGGATAAATCATCATATTAGAGAATCACAACTATGAATAAATCGTCATTTAGAACTATTTTTACTAGTAGTTAAGATATCAATTTGCATCATACATGGAAGAAGTTGAAGTGTAGTCAATACACATCAACATCATGAGAAGAAGTTATTTGGTTAATGAACCGATTACTAAATCAATATGGAGTGATATAGAATAGCAAAATGAGGAATCCGTAATGGGTATTCCAGTTCCCAAGTGCTGATAAGTATGATAGCTACTATGAAGACCAAAAACCAAGTGATTGTTGGAATATTCAAATAGGAATAATGCTTCTTGGGGGGGGGGGAGTGAATCAGAAGTATTGTGCTTTGACCATTAAAACTTTTTAACTGAAAGTAAATTGCATACATATGAGCATATCAAACAATTATAAGAAACACATATGCATCACCACATAACACTTGAGATTTGGTAACCCAAAAACCCTCCAGAAATAAGAAGGTAAAATTGGGGTGGGGATGATACCCACAAAATCACTGCAATAATAATGCTTAACCACTTCTGATGGTCTGCCCTATTAAAGGCCTACCCTGTTAAAGGATTTACACTGTATCAATAGCGACCTGGTTAAAGGATTTACAAACACTTTACATGAAGTGTCACCCTGTTAAAGGATTTAATCACCTAGTTAAAGGATCTACAAAATAGCTGTTAAGCTAATCTATCACCATAGGGTTTTCATTCTAATACAATTGCTAGAGAGTATTAGGTAAAATAAACCTGATAGATTACAATCCTTCGATTGCTGAATACAGGCACTTTATCTGCTATCTCTGATCTTGATCCTTTGTGATTTGATAATCCTTACTCTAAAAGTAGTTTTCCTTACACACCCTTGTATATCCACTCACTCTTGTTTACAATGAAATTTTGTCTTCCTTATAACAACATTCGAGGATTTAGGGTTAGGCATGGATCTATGATCCATATTCAATCTCTATTTCCCACTCATTGTTTGCACTTCTTCCATTGGTTGCATGCCTTCATCATTTTTCTTATTGGCTGCATGTAGATTGCATAGGAAAAATAAAAGATTCAATCTTATCATTTAATCTTTCGAGATTCATCACATGTCGGCCATGAAAACTATTTACATATGAATCAATGAAGTTACAAACTCATATGTACATTCTATGTTACTCGGTAGTGGGCACTTGCTGATTCCAGATGCTCGACACTAATAACAAAACTAGCTTACTCGGCACTTGATTCATTTCTATATTGCTTCACATCATCTATGACTCGACACTTGAATATCACTCAGAAATTTATTCTGCTTGGCACTTGAACTTCACTTGGCACCTGATCTTCACTCGACATCTGAAAACTGCTCAGCACCTAAAGATCACTCGACACCTGAAGTCTTTCCTGACTTGGCTCATGTTCTGGCTCGGTATACATGGTGTACTCGGCTTCAATTTAGAATGTGATTAAGTGTGTTGGCACTCAAGTGTCAAAAACCATTATGAGGTTAATAGTGATAATTGATCAATGATCATATGTATATCCAATGATGGTCCATGATTACTATGATATAGGATGATACACAAATTAGGAGAAGCTGTATCAATAAACATAAATAATCAAGAGGACATCAATCAACATATGAATGAGCAATAATAAGCATACAACACTCATAACCGATATCAATATGGAGGAACATCAATACGTTATGATAATGATTAAGTGAAAAAATAACAAACTTTGAGATTTATTGAACCAATGAACCATATTATTATACTAGCTCATGCACACTGACTAGTGAGATTATTACTATTGGCATCCAATAAGGAGAATATTATAATAAATAACTAAAGGCTGATTAATTATTAAATGAAAGGATGCAAATCTAACAAGGAAAAGGTGTGTCTAGAAATGATCATGAAGGGATACAATCTTCATTATTAAAAAATGTTATACTAACTGATCTTATTGTTAGAAGACTTGTAACAAAAAGGTGAAATTAGCAAAGGAAATGAAGGGACATGAGACATGTCCCATACAATGACACTCCTCACTCAAGGATGCAGATATAAGAAAGCTTTTCCATTGATCATTCAGAAATACAATACAAATTATTCAAAACACAAAACAATTTAACACAAATGTCTTATATTCATTTAAAGAGGTTCTTCAAAATCTATTTCTTCTTTCAATCATTTTATCTTTATTATTCCTAGCTAAAATAAATGAATATTTTTAAGTTTTGAATCTACATGAACAGTGTACAACTTTTATTCAACAGAGGTATGAAGAATACTCATGATAGAAAGTCATTGTCAGTACACTCCAGAATACTGTCAGCTAGCTTGTTCTCATATGTTTTGATTGTCTCCAAGTAATGAGCACACTATTCCACACTGTAATCTCCAAACAACAATCCTAATTAAAGAAAAAAAAATTCTCCCATTCAAAAGAAAATAAAATAGTTTTTCATGCATGTTTGACCCTATGTTTTGAGTGTTCCTTGGTGGGGTAGTACAAAGGATCTGTGGTATCTTCCTAGGCAAGTCTGCAAGAGGTTGGAACACAGTAAATTAGAAGCAAATCCCAGTAACAAATGTATAATGTATAGTAATATTAAAACTTGGAAGGATTGCTACTGAAGAGGCAAAAATGATGCTAAAGATAACAATCTAATTTTGGAAGGTGAAGTAAAAGCGATTGCAATAGATGATCTAGTACTCAATTATGAAGTATTTGCCAAGACTTCAAAAATTGTGGCAAAACATTCATGTGAGCCAGTATTTTAAGAAAGAAGCCCCATTTTATACATTTGTGAAGTTGTATATTAAAAGTGTTACTCAACATTTTGACTTTTACTAGCTTTGAGGATGAGTCTCTTTAAGGAAAAGGGCATGTTGTGTGCCTAGACACAAAATAACATTATACTTATTTTCTAGCCTATAGCCCTAGTTCCCAAAAATACATCTCTTCTTTTCAAAATGCAATAGACAGAACCACCATTGTTTGAGTACTCTTTCTTTATAGTTAGGAATTTGTAGCTACAATTCATCTTAGGAGAGCATGTACTTCCCATATTTTGCAAATATGGTGTTGTTTGATATTTTTCTGCAATTCATTCTATGAATTTTTAAGGAACTCCTCAGAATTTGCACTATGAAGGAAAGAAAACAATATTCAAAAATAAAATGAAAACCATTTATTTCATTGGTAAATAGTAGGGAATACAGTCCTTTAATGGTAGAAATGATAGCTCAAGGTGAAAAAGGCTTCTAAGGAGATTCAAGCAAGATGATTAAAGATTTTTTTCATTCTTGATAGATAGAATCATACCTCAAAAATCCATCCACAGGTTCAATGAGAGGTTTCCAAAAGTCATGCTTTTCATTGTATGACCTTCTCATTAATGATAGATTTACTGTTGAATTTAAGTAATCAAGTCTTCCATGTAAACTAGACATGATGCTAGTGAAACAAATGTTCAACAATGGAACCATCTGCATGGACAAATGAAAAGTGAAAACCAATGTCAAACCACTAATAGATTCCATGATTTAAACATCATCATATAGATCAAAACTATCGAGATATAAGATTTACATAGCCATTTTCATCACTAAATTATGAGAGTACATTCAAGCGAAGTGTCACATCACAACATTTCTACCCATGAAATGCTTACTGGACCCCCAAAATCATCAAAAAGTGTTGTTGAAATCCTTTGTACTTGGGCATCAATCACTAAGTCATCTAGTTCACGGGAATTGGTCTGATCAACCAGTATCAAGGCAAATCTTCTTGGTGGCCTTTTTATTCCAATTCTTACAATAAATGTACCAGCCTTTAATTAGCTCACATGGTCAAATTCCAAAAAAATAAAAAAAGAATCTCAATTATCCTTCTGCAAAAGTGATCAATAGATTATACCTCACTATCTAGCATCTATATGCTAAAGTATTCTCTTGTCTGTTTAATTTTAGTTGCATCCCAAATATTGTTATCAGGGAACTGAGCTCCAGTTACTAAATGATTGTGAATACAATGCAATGATTTGAATTCACCTGGTTTTGGGGGAGATTTTCTTGCAATGCATCCTAGAGAAACATATCCAGGAGGAGCCTGAGGCAACCAGAAGGAGATAATTTCCACGCCTCTATGTTTATATATTTGTCCAATTTTTATGAAGTCTAATGGTGGTTTTAAAAGAAACCCATCATTTAGGTCATGAAGAATCAAAATTTCATTTGGAGGCTCAAATCTACATTCTAGAACATTTCAACAATAGGAGAAATGTTAATAATAATAGTCTCTTGAAGTACACAATAAAGAAAAGAATTATAGCAATTGACTTGTATAGTGAAGAATTGAACATGTAAGGAAGATAGTTAAGAACCAAGATTGATGTACAACAATTAAAAAATACAAATAAAGTGTGCTTTTCCTATTAAGGTATAAGTGGCATCTGCTATTGCTACTACTGTTGTTGAATGGGTGTAGCTCCAGACCACCTAACATTAGATCACTTTCCTTGTTGTGGCTGAACCAGAGAAAGATAGAAATTTGGAATAGGTGCATTGCCTAGCCTAATACTAGGGACAAGCTGTGTAGTGCCTGCCCCTGGTTCACATTTTGTTATCGTTGCTAAACTCTTTTAGAACTAGTTTTATGATTAGTAGCATTCTTTTGAGATTATCAGATATTGTGCTATGGATTCAGTTTATTATGTGAAGAGATTACTTAGACTCTACATTTCATGTATGTATGATGATTATTTTTAGTGTTCACAATTATTGATGATGATTATTACATTGCTTTCAATTATTAATGATGATTAGTAAGATGATTTATTATCATATGTGCTTTCTTATGGATACTTACCCCATACTTGCATGTGTATGGTGTGCGTGTTTGCCTTGCGTGTTTTCTTTTGTATGGCGTGTCTGATGTGGTTAAGGAAGGGAGTTGTAGTCACCTACTAGTTGGGATCTACACGATGCACCATTTCCTACCATTGTCTGTTTAGTTTAGTATATATTGTGTTTGTACATGCATAGTTTTTATGCAGGTTGCAGGTACCGGGTATCGACTTCCCTGAATTGCCAGGATGAGCATACCCTATCACATTATCTCAATGATAAGAGAGGGGAGATAAATTCTCGAGTCCAAATCCCAACCCTTTGAGCCATTTGACCTAATTGGAAAATTAGGACAAGTATTTGAGTTGAATACCCACCGAATGTGTCAGATGACATATTTTGTAATTTTTAACCCTTTAGATTTATTTTGTATGATTTGTTCTATGATGAGTTTTCATATTTTATCTTGGAGGTCTACGGTGAATTTTCTATTAATTAAGTCTTAATAAATAGATTTAATTAATAAATCATTTATTTGAAAAAATTAATAAAATATCATGATCTTTGATATTTTGATTGTAATCAATTAAATGTGAATTATTGGGGAAAAGAAATTAAATAAAAGAAAACTAGAAATTAAAATTAATAATAATTATAAAATAATAATAAAGTAATAAATAAAATAATAATAATAAAAGTTATAAAAATTAAAATGAAAGTTATAAAATTTAAATAGAGATTATTTAAAAAGTAAATTGGAGTTATAAGCTTGCATGGGAATTAACATGAGTCATCAACATGGGGGTTAGTGCATCAATTAAGCACAAGGTGTCTACAATTCTATGACTCATCAAAAAGAATTGGAAAAGACCCATGCTTAGTTGGTGACACCTTTCAGCGGTTTCAAGAAGCATTCCAAAGGTTTCTTGAGAGCTCTTGATATTCAGGCATTCATAGAAGCTTAAATGAAAAGCTCAATTGAAGCTACAAGCTTAATGGAAGCCTCGAGCTACAAGCTAAAAAAAAATAGAAACTTCAAAGCTTACATGCATGGGAGAAGATTCATATGCTCATATATTTTCTACTTGCTTCTATGCTCCTTCTAGCTCTTCTAATCACTTGGAGGATTCGATTGGCTTGGATTCTTGGAAGAATTGTGAATGATGGAGAAGGAAGGGATTTTCTATGGACTTTTGAGGCATGGCAAATTAGCATCAGTGTCCAGGTGCACTCGTGATATTCTCATATTCCCTTTGCACTCTTTCTCTTCCTGTCTTCATCATATCTATTTTATGTGTCTGAATACTCTCTGTATTTGAAATTGGAATCTAGATATTTTATTTGGATGAGAAGAAAAAAATAGAAAAACCCTAGTTCCAAAGGAGAAAGAAATTAGATTTTAATCGGGTTTGGGTTCGAATTTATATTAAATTAGAAAGACAAGATTTGGAATTAAAATAGAAATTTTATGGTGAAAATTTGAATGATTAGATGTAATCTTTCTATCAATTATATTTTTAGATGCATATGAACAAACCCTTTTATGGTTAAATTTAGAGAACAATTATTTTAACAGAAAATTCTTAATTCATCACAAATTGACCTATCGCTGCCCCTTGGATAGACCCGAACTCAGTCATTCATAATTTTTTATCAGGATCGAATTTATTTGATTGCTCCAGTCAAAATTGGTGCAACTTGGCCCTCTCCAATATATTTAAATTTTAGCCCGATCCAATAGTTCATTAAGGAGATATGGCCGTCATACTGGGACTGTTTTATTCAAGGACAAATATTTCTCTATTTCCCATAACCAAGAGTTCTTTATCCTTAAACTTCACAAAAATAATATATCAAAGCATGGAATGAATTAAAGATATTATTAAAATCTTCCCTTATTAGAATCTTATTAATATGCATTAGTTTTATATGGTTTATTATCTAATCTAATTAAATCAAATTTAATTAAGATTAGTTAATAGTAGAAGAAGTGTAATTAATTATTAGTAAATGAATTTTTAAATGAGAGAAAATTAATAGAGAAAATATATTAATATAGTTTATGTAGTGAAATTTTAATATTAATTATTAAATATATATTAAATACTATTTAATATATATTAAATACTATTTAATATATATTAAATAGTTAAGAGGTGGTAATTTATAAAGGTGTTTAAATGATGATTATTAAGAGACTCAAATTTTAATGATATTGGATTTGGACTTAAATAAGGAGTCATAGTTACCTTATAACCTTGTTATAATATAGCAATGGTTTGAATTATTAATATGAATAATGGTACACCTTAATTGTGCTAAGAATTAGTTAAATATTAATCAATGAAGTTTTTGAGGCTTCTTAATAATAGTTTTGATGAGTTTATTATTTATTAATGTTTGTTGGGTCTAACAAACTATTAATAAATAATGATGTAGATAGTTATCAATAAATTCGATTAGATTTAATCTAGTAGAGATTATTTAATGATTAAAAGTTTTGTAAAGATATTAGTTTTTGGATTTGAAGTATAATTGATTTGTAATCAAATTGATATTCATTGAGATGATATTATAACTATGATATTAATAATTAAGTTGTGCGATAGAATTTTATTTGAAATATGATAATACGAATTTGTCAAGGGAATGTAGGTATTCTTTGAAAAATGACAAATGTGGTCATACGAAATTATTATTAAGATTCCCAACATAGTTTGTATGTAATATTTATCAAGGTATTGTTATTAAACTATTAATATGATCATTTGAGTATTGAATTATAGTTGACTTTTATCTTACAGAATTCTAGTTAGTTATTAGTCAACTGATATTAATTAGAACATTGCTATGGTTATGCAATTATTAATTAAATCAATTAATGAGAGTTAATTAGATTTAATTAATAATTAAGTTATGTAATAAAGATTTAATTGATATAATTCTTTTAACGAGGTTGTAAAATATTGATATCAAAGTTGATAGGCCTTATTCTCATGACTTGAATAACGACCTTAGATGTTTTAGTGGTGAGACTTAGTATTATTGAATTGGAAACTATTAGATGTTAATAGGTCATGGATGGTGTGCCTATATTAATTGTTTAATTTAATTGATCATTTTAATAAAGTTATAATTCTTATTAGTTTGATAATTGGTTCTTTTATAAATGAATAATGATCCTTGATTTATGAAGGAGAGTTAATCAATTAGAATATGGATCTTAGTTAAATAAAGAAATCAATTTAATTAAAGGTCAGTGATGATTAGTTTAATGAGTAAATAATTATCCTTAAGTTATTCTTAGAATAATGCTATTGGAGAACAAATGGGTTGACTTGTAGGTCAAATGATGAAACTTAAAATGCTTGAAGTATACTTGCAAATAGAAAACTGGAAACCCCTACACATTATTCAACTATGTGAATTTAGTAAACCAAAACATGTGTTTGCATCATGTATTCTATATGCTTCTTGTTTGGGGTTTTGGGGTTGACTAGTGTTGACTAGTCCTAGGTTGTTACTAGAGAGGGGGTTATGAGATGTGTTGGCATGTTGATCTTATTTGGTCTCGATCTTTATAAGCCCAACCATGGTAATGTGATCGTATGCTCTATGAAATGTTTGTATTTACTGTTTGTATTTGTTCATCAGTCTTCATGTGTGAAGCTGAGATGTATATGATACACTTGAGCTAATCATTTTTGAGTCATCGATCAGTTACCCTTGGATTAATTTCTAGTCGCCATGATGAGACTGAAATGTGGATTTATTTCTTGATGATGTCATGTTGTGACATGTTCAACTCAACCATTTTGGAGTCTTCGATCAGTATGATTTTGAGATATTGTTGGTTGCTTGTTGAGAACCATTTATCTTGAGATATATTTTGGTTATTGAGAACCAATTGATACTTATGATTATCAGTGATGCCTTCAGTTGCCAATAGAGAACTGTTGTGGTCATGATTTTCTATGGATGCTTTTTCAGATGCTCATGGAGATTTGATGATTCTTATCTTGGAGATTTGATGATTCTTATTATGGATATTTGATGCTTTTATGCATATTTGATGATTTTATTATGGATTATCTTTTTATGATTTTGAGATTTATGATTCCATGAGCTTAGGGTAGATAATCTACTTGTAGTGTCGGGAAGTGGCTTGCAATGGGGGCCGGGGCCCTAAGTGGTTGCCATGGTAACTCATTGTAAGTTTGGTTAATAAGTGATAACATTTACACACTAAATGGGAATTAAATGAACCTAAAAAGATAATTGTTTTGATGTTCTCACCCATGCCTTGAGTGATTGTACAGGCTAGGATGGGAGTAGTGAGAATGCATGGTTGCGACCGTGCATTCCGTAGTATGCCTTGTCAGTATGAGAGGATACTAGTGGCCGCATGAGATTAGTATGGACCCGTGGAGTTTAGCTAACTGCCAGGGTAACTTGTATGTGATAATTGCGATGACACTTTCTTGCTTGCAGAGTAGGTTTCCTACATGTCATTGTGTGCCTTTGGGAATTAGATGTTAGTTTTGTGTGATGGAGCCTTGGAGTTAGTATACTTTTAGGATTCTTGAACTTTTTATGCTATGTGTATTGATATCCTATTTGGGACTTGAGATTATCTCCTCAGCACGGTGGGAGTGGACCACTTAGGTTCCACGCGGTCGGGTGGTAGTGTATTTTCACTATTATCATTTGAGATCTGTCCAAAACACCGTGGCTGGAGTATCCTTGGTTGGTATATGTTCTTCATTATGTTCTTGGAGCATTATGATAGATAATATACCTTATGATGGATGTATTTACTGGTATGTTTCTTATATTGATGATTTGCATTACTTTGCATATGTTAGTTGATGATTTATTATGCTTTACTTTGCATTTTAGTAGGATGTTTTAGGAGTGACATTCCTACTATGTTAATACCGATGATCTCTTCGGTGCTTTGGAATGTTACACATGGAGGGATGGCTAGGATCCACGATGGTCTAATGATGCTATCTACAGTTGGGAGGAACCGTGCACTTAGTTATTGATGTTTGTGATATATGGTTATCTTTTGTGATGGATGTTTATATCTTTTGTGATGATGTATCATGTATGATATGTGGTTTCATTTATGTTATTGCATCATGGATTAATATTAGATGATGATGATGTACTTTATTTAGTTGGATGTTTATTCTTTTAAGCTTTTCATACCCTATGATATGTACAGTGGATGATTGAGCTAAACTAAAATATAATTACAAAAGGAAACTTGTATATTGCTTAAGTACATTGGATGTATCATTGTTATTTCATAAGGATGGGATGTTAGATGAATAGTTAATTTAGATGTGATACAACGTTAATGGATCTTTAAAGAATGTAGCCTGTTATGTATATATGTTATGTTTATTTTCATTTGAATTGTTGCTATTGCTTCCGCAAATGTTATGAATGGTTTTATCTTTCATGTTTAAAAAAAAAAAAATTGTTTGGCAAACTTAGTAAAATTCTTTGGATCCCTTGGCGGGGCATTACAAGCTGCCACTGATAACCAAATTCACAAGCCTATGACAAAATTGGCATTAGATCATAAACTACCAATGAAAACAATGCTAAATAAAGAACTTGCAAAAATTTGGAATGGTTTTCGAAGCATGACATGCTAAAAAGGGCAATTTGTTCTTATATAAGAACATAACAAATAAAAGCTGATGAACATTGAGCTTTTCATTTTAGATCAATCACCAAACAAAAGTTGACACATCCTTTTCTTCAAGATGAGCATAGAGCCATTTGCAAGGTATCAAAATTAACTTTGAATTGATTAGCACATATTAACAACATTAGTAGCAAATATATCAAAAAATATGAATATATATCATATTTACTTGAGGTGGCATGAGTGTGGGTGGCCCCTGTCCATAGAAAATTGGTTGGCTTAGACCTGGACCTCTAGGAGGGTATATAGGAAGATGAGTTGGCATAGCTTGTGCCACGCCAACCGAATTTTTCATTTGTGAGAATTGCACCTGCATAAAACAATCAAGATATGCCAAATTAGTATGGCATTTCCACTAACAGAATACTAATAATTTCAACCAACCAAATAGACATTGTGAATCAATAATTCCCAGAGTCATACTAGTTACAACAATATTTTAAGTAAGAAAATATATTCTAGTAATAAATACACATTTAGGAACCCAACAGTTCCTAAATTTCTACCCAAACTTAACCATCTAACCTATTGACTATATTATTAATACCCTTCCACCCCTTATAATCTCATGACCATTCTTTCCTACTCTTATTAGAAATAGTTATCTTATTTAGACTACTTGACTTTGACTTTCAGTAAATTTGCTAAATCTTAGAGATAAATTGTAAGATAAGCACAATAACTGAATATGGATCCATCTTGCTGAATTGGTTTCAAAATAAATAGCATGGAATCAAGTTTGTAAATCTACTCCTCAAAATAAGAATGAAAAGAAGTAGCTTTAACCTTGCTCTTCTCTCTTCTTTGCACTAAGCCAACACAACATAGAGTGGCTTGCTCACTACTATTTTCCCATTCATTTTTACAAGCTACATACAAAAACTTACAATCTTAAGACAAGAGATATCAGAAGACAAGTTTTAGGAGTTCAAAATATTTAATAAACATTTACATTTGCTCAAAACAAGCCATACTTATAGCTCAAGATGCTTCATCAGGAGTTGAGAAGGCCACAAAATCAGAGCCCCAACTATAACATTCAATCAATACAATCACATAACATTCATTAATATGATATAAAATTCATTAATAAAAAATAATCAGCATTGGCTTCCATTCATTAATGATGTGGAGGGAGGCTGGTGGTCTTCAAGACACAATGAGAATTTAGAAATTTCAAAGGTTTAGGCACTCTAGCCTATCAACTACTTCAAATGCTTAAGAGATCAAACTTGTCAAAGCCTTATACTACACTCCTAAATGATAATTTTGGTGTTATAGGCTATTAATGAATTTGATTCAATGGATTCTAAGGTTTTATATCAATCCCATAGTCCACATTTGGTAAAATGCTCACAATCTGTCATAGAGACCTACTTTAGCAACCAAGTGGCCCTACATCAAAGCAAAAAATGGAAATAACTTTGTTTTTACTCAAAACACATTGCAAGAAATTTGCAGTTACAAATACCCTTTTGGGAGTACTACAACATATCAAAAACTTCTTGTTGACTGTTTTGGACCAGTACACCTGTTCTTAACAATTACCCTATTTCAATGCATGAAAATTGTCCAAATTAACAAAGGAAGTATGTGGTAGATTACACTTGGCACTTCCAAATCTTGGATAGTGACTTATTCTATCTCCAATTTCTCAAATCCAAAGGCAATTTGTCTCACAAGCTCTGCAACACCCGTATCCCCAATTGGTGTCTTCCAACCCTATCAACTAGGGCTTCCTCAATCCACTGTCTCCACATGACCCTTCAATGAATTGGTGATATATTAACCATTAAATTAATATTGTATAATGTTCCCAAACATAAAATATACCTATTTTTTGGCTAGGTTAGCCACTGCAATACTCGGTACCCAATTTCAACACTTGTTCTCACTGTTCAACTTGTGATCACATTATATCAGAACTACTCTTCCTTTAGGTGAGGCTTAATTTTTCTTGAGACAGTATACTCCTATTTTCCTTATTTGGAATATGTGTTATCTAAATCCATTCAAGCACGAGAGATTTTTCCTAGTTGAGGTGTAGCTTTTCTACCCCTTCTAAGCCATATATAATCTACCCTTTCTCATTTTATACAGTTTGTTTTCTAGTTGGGACACTGATATTTAAGCAATCATACTTGATAGGTTGTAGAAATTTTTTACTATGCTCAAAAGACAGTTCTTCATCCCACAGCACCATTATTTGACCAAGAAAATCAATCGCTAAAATCTGGTTGTGTAAGGGCATTGAAGAGAGTGTTCATCATGTGTGATCATGAAAAAGATGGCACTCTTAGTGATGTCAAGTTTAATGAATTTCAAGTATGGCATGGTTTCAGAATATTTTTAAAATATTAGATGCTTTTGGTTTGCTCTTTGGGGACGCATCAATTTTTAAAAGCTATTTTTTGCACTGTAACTTGAAATCTATCCATCTTGTTCATTGGATAGGATGTTAATCTTCAAATCTATTTTGTTAAAAAATTTCTTTGCATATACAAACTATTGGACATTATGTATCATCTAAGAACTTTCCATTAGAATGGAGGATCATGATAGCTTATTCTCCTATTTATTGAGCAGGTTAGATGCTTTAATGCTCCTTTACAACCCTCTGAGATTGTTGATGTGAAAAGGGTTGTCTTAGAGAGACTTCCACAAGCTGTCAATGAAAATGGCTTGAAACTAATAGGAATTCTTTTTGCCCATGCTTTTTTTATTGAGAAAGGATGATTGGAAACTACTTGGATAGTTTTGTGAAGTTTTGGTTATGATGATGAGATTAAGCTAAGAGATGAACTCCTTCCAACTGCACAGTTCAAGCGAGCACTTGACTAAGTTTTTTTTAAGATTATTTAATTTTTGAGGGTCCTCATTCATATTTGACTATTACCTCATATAAATCAATAATCCACTTGGATATAGAAATTGAGTGACTATTACTTGCCAAATAAGGGTTCAGCAATAATAGCAATTGAGAGTTGTGCATCATAAACAAGATATGGCTGGAAGTAAGAATTCATGTATTTTATGCACTTGGATAGTCTAAAAATGTCCTAAAAGAGATTAGACATATGTCATAAACAAAAACGTCAACATGAATTAATTCAAATATTGAAATATAAAAAAATAGGACCTGAATTGAAGAACATCAAAGACAGTCAAAATATAGGTAAAGGAAAGAACTGAAAAAACCTTATTAAAAATTGATCTCGTCTTTGGGGAAGACATTTTTATAAAGGGACTGGAGCTTATTGATATTGATCTCATTCATTAGACAACCTCACACTTGAATATTGAAACAACTAATGTTTTAAAAGATAAAGGCTACTCTGGAACAGCTCACCTCAAGGTAGAAAAAACTAAAGACTGGATTTTAATGCATGACGTTTGAGCAGAGCTAAAATGATATAGATCCATACCCATGTTACCAATGGTGCTCAAGTCTTTGCAGATATGAGAAAACTCTTGTGATGGTATCCTCACAATGGATTGATACTCCGACTCAAGAATACCCAAATGTTTAGTGTCAATATCCATTAACTTCATTTAAAAGTCAGAGATCTTATCTTGGTCTGATTCAAACATATGAATAATTTGTAAGAAAGTAGTCACATTTATTTCTCATTTAGTTTCTAGAAATATAAATTTAGTAACAACAAAAATTATAAAATAAACTTTGCACCATATCATTAGATATAACAGGGAACAACAAATAACATGAACACTTTATTTTGCACAAGGAGACACAAATCCAATTCCAGTTTTGCAGCATAATACATGAAGAAAAGGCATGACATGTAAAAGTCATGCAAAAGCACAAATCTTACATAACACAGAGAGAGGTATAGTCCCTATCCCAGTTGACAGTCTTCTCTCCATACATACAAATGACTGATCATAATCAAGAACATGAACAAGGAGGCACATTGAGAAAAACAACAGGACATCAACATTTAGAAAAATCTAAAAAAAATCTATAATTCCAATAGAAAAGTCCAAGGCCCTTTAAAAGTTAAAACTTCATTTGAAAAAAGGGATAACAAAGTTCAAGAATATAAAGACTAATCTGTCAAAATTAATTGAATAAGAAGTTAAATAAAAGCCACTCAAGAGCTTTTTGAAGAAAGAAACTATCTTGGGACTAAAGAAAATATCTCATTCACATCTAAGGCTCAAGAATTTATCATTATCACATCCTTACAAACAAAACAAAAATATAATTGTACACTTCATGAATCTATCAATGTCAAATCCTTGCAGACAAAGTACCAATATGACAGTACTGAATATTACACTTTACACTTCACTCCTTTTCTATCCTTTAATGTTGTTTACTTTTAACAAAAATGATATAGCTCTTTAATTGGAAAAGGCTTATGAAACAAAATGCTTTCAAATTATATTCAAACAATTGCTTTCAAAAAATTAGAAAGCCCCAAGTAAAAATTGAAATATATGATCTATAAGAGATGTCAGATAGAAGTTAAACCCTTGAAATGTTTGCAGCTCTCAGTAACAACTCCAGTCTTGGAGAAACTTAAGCATGTTCATTGGTCTTTTTTAATTTGGTTTTGTTGTCATCCCTAGGTGCAAACAACCTTACACTTACCCAATCACGCTCATAGTGGATCTTATGGTTCACTTTGCCCCTCTAGAAAGAGATCATGATGCAGCTAAGCCCAACAAAATAGATATTTGGCATTAGTTCCTAATCATAAAGTTTTGATTCAACAAAAGAGATGGTATCAGGGTTACCACACAACAAATTTAGATGTTACTAACATTCCAACACTTATTCAACACTTGTCAAACCAATGGGGGATGTTACATCACAGCCTATGATAGGTTCAAAAGATGGAGTTTCTCACTGGTGTACTATCTTCAACCCACAGAGATTGCTCTGTTCATTAAAAATGCTACCACTAGGGGGGAAATGTTGAGAGATGGAAACAATACTGTTGACTGCCCAAAGTCACTTGTAATATTCAAAATGAACATAGACTAATTATGTAGGAGACATGTGCTACCAATAAAAATTTAAAACCATTAAAATCTAATCCTCCATAGGTGAGACTAGAGACAAAAAGTAAATCAAGATCCTTTACCTCTGACTAGTTTTCAGGGATCCATCCAAGTAGATGACAATTTTAATAGAGATTTTGGTATCCATTTTAAATCAAGGATTTGATAACTACCCACTAGCAATAATGAGGTTAGCTAGATCAGGTGGGTCCCTACCTTTCATAATTAATAAAATCTTGCACAAAATATTCGTCCGATGGATTGTCGATGATTGAAGAACTCTTTGTCATCTATGCATTAGTAGAAAAGTTTTTGATGTGGATAGTGTAGTATGATGACACCCTGCAACAATGTAGTGGTGAACTGGCCATATCCTCATTTATTAGATCAATTAGTTGTTACTTTCTAACCATTGTATCAATTAAAATCCTTTAATCAAGGTGACATTCTAATGAGATGTTCTTATGTCCTCTAACAAGGCCACTCCTAATAGGGGAATCAAAATCCTTTAACTGATAGTTTGTATTGTAACCTTTAATAGGGTTGGCTCTCAACTGTGTCCACTTTAGAAGAGTGAAAATTTGGTAGAATATTACTGGTGGTTTTTTCCAAATTGGGTTTCTATGTTAAATCCTGGCATGATACTTATGCGAATAATATTTGATGTATTTGATGTCTTATTGCTTTGCATTCTACAAGTAGGTTACTATTGGGATAGAAAATTGCAAATTTATGTTATTGATAAGCTGGTATAGAGATAGAGTGGACTAATGAATAAATCTGAGTTGTTGAAAGTGGTTAAAAGTTTGTTTGGAACATCTAGACTTGAGGATAATTGATTCACACCCCCTCTTAGTTATTCTAAATCATTCCAAAAATTGGTATCAAAGCTTGTGGTGATTACAAGGAAAGTTTTTAAGGGGCTTAAAGCTAAAGATTAAGATGTATAAAAAAGAGGTACCCAAGTTGAACAAGGAGAAATTTCCTCCACGACAAAGTTTAATGAAGTTGCACATTGCTAGAATTGGAGATTCAATAGAATAATTCCTGGAGCATAGCTACACAGTAGTACCATCACCTATGACATCTCAGTAGATTAAGGAGAAACATGAACACAATAATACAATGTTGGAGATTGCATTTGCCCTAAGTTACCTAGTGTTTGATGATATAAAGGAATGCACTGCTGCAAAATAAAAGTGGGACAAACTAGAAAAGATTAATGGAGGAGACAAGAATGTACTAAGAGCCTAATACAAAATCTTAAGAGGAAAGTTTGATGACATGAAGATGCTAGAAGGTGAGAAAATTACTCAATATGTTCAGAGAATCAAAGAAGTGGTGAATGCAATCAGAGGAGCTGAAGGAAAGATCAATAAAGAGATAGTGATCAATAAGGTATTAAGAACTTTACTTCCTATTTATGCTATTAGAGTTTTTGTAATACAAGAACAAAGATGTACTCCTGGTAATTATCTAACCTTGGATAGTCTATTTGGTAGAATCACTACTTTTGAATTGTCAAATTTTGATAATTTTACTTCCCCTACTATTGAATCTTCTTTTAAGTCACAATTGGTTTCACATCTAAGAAGAAGAAAAGAAAGCATGAGGTTAGTGATAGTGAATCTTATAAAGATGATCTTAAGGATCTTGAAGCATTAATGGCTAGAAGACTACCAAGAGGAAAATGAAAATTCAAAGGTAAACTTCCTATAATATATTTTCCATACAATAAAGTTGGTCATATTGCTGCAAGATGTTTTGACATCAATGGCAAGGATGAAAGGAAAGACATCAAGTTAAAAGGTAGAAGAGATGGAAGAGACAACAAAGGATAAACATACTACAAGGGTAAAGGTAAGAAATCTTGTTACATTTCTAAAGAAGAGATTGATAGTGATTCTAATAGTCATGATGAGGAAGTTGTTTATGTTACAATGAAAGATGATTCTGATGAAGATGGAAAAATTGAACTTATTTCATATGTGAGTAAAGGTGATAGATGGATAATTGATAGTGATTGCTCACATCACATGATTGGTGATAAAAGTAAGTTTGAAACCTTAGAACATTATAAAGGAATCTATGTTAAGTTTGGTAATGATGCACCATGTCTTGTGAAAAGTAAATGATCAATAAGATTGACTAACAAGATTATATGTGATAATGCTTATTGGGTTGAATGAATTAACTACAATTTGTTGAGTGTTGCATAGTTGAACAATTTAGGTTATAGAGTTAAATTTTAGCACAAGAAGGCTAAGATTTGTGATGGTTCTAGTGAACTTATTAGAAGTGGAGATTTAAAAAGAGACAACTTGTTCTATCTAGACCTATCTAATGATACATGCTTGTTTGCACAATATGAATACATTTAGATATGACATAAGATGCTATGTCATGTGAACTTTGACAATTTGGTAAGCATTATTAATATGAAAAGAGTAAGGAAATTACCAAGATTTAAGAAACTTGATAATGTGATGTAAATTCTAGTTTCAAGAGCAAGACCTATACTTCTGATGATATTTTTAGAGTTGGTTCATACTAACCTTTGTGGAACTATTGGAGTGCAAAGCTATTATGGAGATTTTTTTTTATTCTATTGGTTGATGATTAATTTAGAATGACGATTGTGATGTTTCTTAAAGAGAAATATGATGTATTTCAAATGCTTAAGTGGTATTTGGATAGAGTTGAAAAGGAAACAAGTAAAAGCTCAAAGTGTTTAAGATATGAAAGAGGAAGTGAATCCATATCTGAGGAATTCAACACATTCTACAATGATAGAGGAATTAAGAGACATATGTATGCATGTAGGACCCCCCCACAGAATGGTAAAGCTAAAAGGAAGAACAAATCAATCATGGATTGTGCTTGGACATTAATGATGGAGAATATTTTTTCACAAAAGTACTAGAGAGAATTTGTAAGTACAATAATTATACTTTGAATCGAGTACAAGTCAAGAATGGTAGGTAAAAGTACAAACTTGTGTAGCCCTTTTGTAAAGGAAAAGGCTAACAAAACTATAATTGTTCACCTTCAATGACATAAAATTGGTACTATTATTTAGAATTTGAAAATGAAGTAAACTAATGAAATGTGTAGAAATGGGTGAAGTTTAAGATTATAATTTTTAATAATGATTTGAAATAAGAAATTGATATATTTTCCTAATTATTAAAGACAAATTTTTAGTTACTGAAAAATGCTAAAAATTAGGGGTTTAGTTCCCACCACAAAACTATATGGAAATAAGCTCATTTCCCTTTGATCTCAACTTATATTATAGATAACATATATAGCTAGAAGAATCAAAAATAAAAATTGGCTTTAGACATATATTTTCTCTTTTATAACGGTTCAAATTTCAACTCAACTGAAATTGATAGTTTTCATCTCCCATCACATTTTTAAAAATAAATCTATTCTAACCAAAAGAAAAATTATACATTCTAGAAGAGGACTCTCTCCTCTAGAACATTGTATAATTTTAAATTTTTTTTAATAAGATTTAATACTTTTTTTCTTTCTTAAAATTGACATCTTCTTGATTGTTAAAATACATACTTGTAGAATTTTTTAATTACAATATAGTATATCTAATTAAAACACTATAAACTCTTTATGAGAATATTCTTGACTTTGAGCTCTATAAAATGATGTTTATATGTTTTCAAAAAAAATCATAAAAAATAGTAAGAGTTATTAAAACATCAATTTTCTGAAATAAGTTTATTTCTCTAGTAATTGGGTACAAACTAGTATAGAACATGCATTTAATAAACATCTCCAATTGGAAAAGTGTGCGACCATATATAACTTAGCTCTAATAAATTTATCAAGATAATTTGTTTGAACAAAATTTATTTTTAGATAGAAAAACTTAAATTCAGTCGTTCTGATAAGTCAGCTTGAAAGGTAACACAACTTTGTACTTTTACCCCGCCAGTACAAATATGACACCTTTTGAGTAATGGTATGGATATGCACCTAATATGAGGTATTTCAAAGTATCTTGAAATAAATGTTATGTACTGAAGGACAATAAACATGGAAAACTTGATGTAAATAGTGATGAAGGTATATTCCTAGGATATTCTACTACAATAAAAGCATACAAATGTTTGAATTCTAACACTAACAAAGTTTTGGAAAGTCCAAATATGAAATTTGATGAATATGTACAAAAAAATGAAGTTGAATGTAAGAAGGAACTTGAAGACTACATGAATTTTGTATATGTTTATGAAGGAGGCTCTAGTACTCTACCTAAACTTGAGAAGAAAGCTATCAAGCAACAACAACTAGTACATGTTGAGTTACAAGAACAACATGTTGTGCATCAAGAAATTAGTGTTGAGCATAAGGAAGAGAATGCCAAACATCAAAAAGTGATTTCCAAACAACCAAAATTAGAAAATGAGTTAGATGATGTGCCACCTAAAGTGACTATAGAAGATGAACTTGAAGGGCAACAAGAAGAAGTGAGAAGACATGAACCTATGCTAGCAAAATATGTGAGAAGACATCATGCAATAGATCAAATAATTGAAAATAAATATTCAAGAGTTATAACATGAAAAATATTGGGGAGTGATACATGCTTATTGTTTGAATTTGAGCCTAGAATAGTCAAGGATGCACTTGAAAATGAATATTGGATTGAAATCATGAATGAGGAGATTGAGAAAATAGAGAAGAAAAATACTTGGACATTAGTACCTAGATCAAAAGACAAGAATGTTATTGATACAAAGTGGGTATTCAAAAACAAGCTGAACAAGAAAGGTGAAGTCACAAGAAAAAAATAAAGACTAGTTTGTAAGGGATATACACAAGAAGAAGGAATTGACTATGGGGAGACGTCTACCCCAATTGAAAGTTTAGAAGGAGTGAGAACTTTTCTTGCATATGTTGCTTACAAATGATTCAAAGTGTATCAAATGGATGTCAAATTTGCATTTTTAAATGAAAATTTGGAAGAAGTCTACATTGAACAATCTAAAGGATTTGTTGATCCAAGCAAGAGGACTATGTTATGTAAGTTGCACAAATTATTATATGGATTGAAACAAGCCAATAGAGAATGGTATGAAAGGTTGCACACATATTTGGTAATTATTGGTTTTGAAAGGAAATATGATAATGGTAATCTATACTTGAAGACTTGATCTAGAAAAGGGATAATGTTAACTAAGATATTTGTGGATGATATCATATTTGGAGGAAAAGATTCATTGTGTCAATCATTTTCTAATGAAATGAAGAAAGAGTTTGAGATGTCTATGTTTGGAGAGATCAAATTCTTTGTTGGTTTTCAAGTGTATCAAATGACGAATGGCATATAAATTACATAATCCAAGTACATCAAAGAGATATTAAAGACCTTTGGAATGGAAGACTCAAGACCAGTTAGTACACCTATGGCTACTGGACATAAAATTTCAAAGAGTGATGATTTTGCTGATATAAATCAAAACTTGTATAGAGTAATGATTGGAAATCTACAATATGTTGTTCATAGTAGACTAGATATTGCATTAGTAGTTGGGATTGTTGCTAGATTTTTTGCAAATACTAAAGAGAGTCATATTATGGCCATGAAAAGAATACTAAGATATCTGAAAGGAACATAGGACTATGTATTATATTACAAGAAAAATGGCACGTTTGAATTGAAAGTATAAGTGGCAGAGCTTTCTTTCTAGGAAAGATACTAGTTTCATGGACAAGCAAGAAACAAAATTGCACTTCTCAATCCACAACAGAAATTGAATATGTAGCAATACAGTTAATTTTTCAAACATAGTGTTGATCAAGAAATTATTGAAAGGAATGAAGGAAGAGATCACTAAACTAATTGTTATATTATGTGCTAACACACGTATGTGAATACAAATGAAAAAATAGCTGATATATTCAAAAAAGATTTACATAAGGATGCACATGAATATCTAAGAGGTAAATTAGGGGTGATTCCATTAACTAAAGCTACCTAGGCTAAGATGGAGCTCTGCATCAGATGTTTTAATTAGAATATCTTACAAATGGATATGAAACATCACACTTTAGGAATTTCCTAAAGCTATGAAGAGATAAGCACAAGATGTTGAAACAATAACAAAGTAAGATGATAGAGGGAAAATATAGTTCAGAGAATTGACAAAGAGATATATACATGTTGAAGATATATAAGAAAGATGGAAGTGTCTTTGGCATTGTTGTCAAAGAGGGAGATAAATCAAACAATTACCATCAATAATGAGAAAGAGGGAGAGTGTGTATGATTACCATACAAGATGAGAGAGAAGTCAAGAATCTCACATACTAGAAGATATTGATTAAAGAGGGAGATCATGTTATGACATGATCGATAGGGTTGTTAGCTATTACAATTGATGTTTAGATGTGTTGCATATTAGAGTTGCAAAGACGAGAATCATAATGAAACTAAAAGATGAGATTAGGGAGATTTTTGAACATAGATTTCATGTCCCCTTTTCAAATAATTAAAAAATAATAATCTTTGCTAAGGCAGGCAGGCCCAAGAAAGTGAAGTTTCGAAAAAAGGGGGTTAATCTTTGGAAATCGTTGGACTAATAAATGAAAATTATTATTAAAATATGTTTCATTAACCTCTCTTGGACGTGAGTTATAGTTATGCCCTCTTTTAAGGGGTTTGGAGGCATTTTGGGCTGATTTCAAAACTTGATTTTTGCTGATTCTTTGTTATTCTTCAGAGGCTGCCAAACCTGTGGAGAAGGAGACCCAAGAACGGGAGTTTGCAGGTTTCCAGGGAGACCCAAGAATGGGAGTTTGCAGGTTTCTAGGAAGGCTAAGGATGGGAGTTTGAAGCCATTCCACGTGCATGCTCATACAGAGTTTGCCTTTGTGCTGAACAGTGCAAATTTGTGGGTTTTCGGGTGTGTTTTTGGTATGAGTTTGGTGTTTTCAGTTGAGTATTTCATATCAGTTTGGGTTGCTGCTGTATTTTAGACTTTAAGGTGTTAAAATGGAGTTGAATATATGTATTGGGATGTGATTAATCTTCTGAGATAGATTAGTAGTGTTTTTGTGGTGTTTTCGGGCATTTTTGTGTTAATTTCGGGAGCCTGATGAGCATAGTTTTTGTCCTACATTTGAGAAATGTTGTGTAAATGCTATATGGATCTAGAAATGTCATTTTTTAGGCTGTTATTATGCTGAAATTTCTATAAAAATTTCCATTTTCAGATTTATTAATAATTTGTGAAGTTGTGAAGCTTTTGGCACTATTTTCAGCATACCCTATTTGGGGTTTCTTGAAAAATTTGGTGGATCTTTGTGATATTGGTTGTTTGGTTTTAAAAATATGATTTGAGGCTTGAAATATCATGTAAAATCAGAAAAGGGACATTTTAGTGGTATCAGAGCCATGATCTTGCCAGCCTGAGGGTTTGTAGAAGTTTGCATGTTAGTTTTGACAACTACCCAGATCTTGCATGTCAGTTTTGACAACTACCCAGATCTTGCATGTCATAATTTATGATTGCATGTTGCTTCTAATCAGTTTTATGTCAAAATTTATGGTTGCATGCTACTTCTAATCATTTTCATGTTAGTTCTCGATGAATTTGGTGGTTGCATGTTGCTTCTAATCAGTTGCATGTCAAAATCTATGGTTGCATGCTACTTCTAATCATTTGCATGTTAGTTCTTGGTGTTTGAAGAAGTTATATCCTATTGGGGTTACACTCTACTTTATCCAAAATGGACAGGTATAGTATAGAGTCTTAGAGGACACGATGTTGGACAATTGATATCTAGAGTCAAAACAATAGAAAGGATGGTTATTTAGACATTCGAGATAAACTTATGAAAATAAGCCATGACATGTTTGAATAGTTGGTTGAGCATCACCATATAATGAATGACATGTTGTCCGACCTAGCTAAGGTGGATAAGTTGATTGGATTTCTATTTGGCAAATTTTCTCATAGGACAGATGACACAATTCCCAAGAACTTGCATGAGGAGTTTGAGAAACTAGCTGATAGCTAGGTAGAGGTCTCAGATTCTACTCTGCCACAGGAGGTGGTGGGAAAGGATATTACACAGATTGATAGTAATGGTCAAATTGATACTCAAATTGAGACAATTGTTTACAGGTCGTCAAAGGGTGATGCCACGGGTATTCAGGACGGTATAGTTACAACAGGCAGTGACTACAGTGTAGTAGGTTCAGATGATGATTATGAGGATGTTGTTGTGCAGGATGGTGAGATACCTGGTAGAGATGAGTAGACATTGAGCATTCATGACTTGGCTGAGAAAGAGTACCAGGCACAGTTAGATGCTTCATCACATGAGGTTGAGGCTGGTAGTACTTCACATGATTTGTCCAGCCAACTGAAGGTGAACAAAGATAGTATTGTGACTTCATTATCTCATCATGATAGGTATGTGGAGTTAGTTGGCATTGGTCATATTACTCAAGTGAGGAGTTTTCTTGAGTTACCAGTTGATTCTAGTTTACGGATATGGACTCAAGATTGTTATATTGGCGTTTGGGATTCAGTTGACTGGAAATCTTTAACACTTTTTGGAAGCAGTGATCGTTTGGGTGCTATCATGGATTTGATTAGCAGATTGCACGGTGTTGTCTTTTCTTGTGCCAGGAGCTTATCCGATGTTGGTATTAGTTTTTATACATCGGTGTTGGTCTTTGTTCATATATCCAGTAGACCATACTTGCTGGAATGTGTTGATGATATTTCATATTTGGTAGTGTGTACAGATGAGTCCCAGGATCATATTGGCATTGATGACATCCAGGAGGATGCAGTGGGCAGTTTTGAAGACTTAGTTTCCTTGGGTACAGAGGAGTTGGACAACAGTGCTAATGTTTTTGATACTCCATATGTTGATATGAGCTTTAGATTTGATTCATAGGATATGGATGGTAATACTCTAGAGACTAGTAACTTTGAGGATACTCCTTTAGATAGTGCATCAGAGGAGGTTTGTAGGAGACAGTCAAGCCAGTGCCATCATGTGTCTAATTAGTTGGGAGTTAGTGACCGAGACATTGCTGTCACTTGCCAGCATTTTGATGTTGCTCATCAGTTGTTAACAGTTTATGGATGGGGTTCTCCTACTAGTGATGAGCAGGAAGGCAGTTATCTTTCCTTGATAGAGATCCACTCTTTATGGGAGGCTATTCGAATTTTGAGACAGAATTATATGCAGTTGGTAGCCGACAGAGATTATCTTATAGAGTGGGGCAGTACATCATATGATGCATTGTTGGCCAAGGAAGATGAGGTGAGTGAGCTTACTGAGCAGCTTGAGGTGACTTCTAAGATTCTTGAGAGTACACAGTTGGCTTTCAAGGAGTCACAGTTTCATTTGGCTAAGGTGACCATGGAGTTAGAGTGACTACAGTCTTTACCTGATTCTATACAGTCACAAGCTATGGTGTTTGGTGATCTGAGGATTTCCATGGCCGAGATTGTCAGAGATAGTGGAGATGGGGATGCATCCATCCTTGATACTAACATTGGCATATTAGGTTCATTCCCACTAGAGTCAGGTTCAGTTGAGTTGGGTGTTGTAGCAGATTGTTGTATGCCTGAGATGGTGGTGGCCTCTAGTACTGATGGCACAGAGACTAGAGATGTATCAAAGATCATGTGTGATGTTGGTGAGTCAGCAGTTGGCATGGTTCCTGCTAGTAATACTACTCCCTTGGTGATATCTTTGGAGGTAGTAGTCAGTTCCATCATGGTTAATGATCAATTGCTTTTAGTTTCATCTAGATTATAGTCTGAGCCACTGACTGAGATTGGCAAATTCTATCAGCATTACACTATGAGGTACGCTCATTAATTTACCTTTGATGACCATGTTGATGAGATGATGATACAGAGATGTACTTTGGTTCCTAGTGCTTATCATTAGTTATGGGATAGTTTGATGCCTCAAGATGAGAGTTGTGATGGGCATGACATGGTGATAGGTTCTGCAGTTGATAGCTTGATAATATGTGACTTAGAGTAGGAGTTTGGGAGTGATGCTTCAGTGGGTGTTGTTATTGATTCTACTCCTTTGGCTATGACATCTCTTGACTTAGCTAGTGACCAGTCATAGTGGGTTGTATCACTTGTTCATGGTGAGCTGTTGACTGAGGTTGGTTTTTTTAATCAACATTATATTGCAGGGTATGTACATTAGTTAGCATTTGATCCTTGTTTTGAGGATTTGATGGCAGGGAAATTTGGTTTGGATTCCATTTCTTACTCTTTATCTTGTAATGTCTTTTCACCATCAGCAGTTCATGGGAGTTATGGTTATGAGATAGTGGCTGGTGATTTGCAGAGTTGTGTTGACTGCAGGAGTTGTACAGTGTGTGGATTCTCCATACTTGGTACAGTTTCATTCGAGAGCATTCACCATTGTTGCAGATTTGGATTGTACATTCTGTATAGGCCAATGGGATGCGTTGATGGTATTTACTATGTTGGTAGTTTGATTTATCCACTTTACTTGGGTTTTGATGTTCTAAGAGTTTGTGTCTCATGGGTTTTTGACTATGGTAGTGGTGATTTTGGAGTTTTCTTGAGCTATAATTGTCAGTTTGATTATGGATTCCTCTTGGTCATATCGCAGAGGATATTGCAGGAGCCTATGTTAATTGGTAGTAGTATAGTTCATGACTACATTTGGGATCCAGGTGGATTGATTGGTTTATTGTTCAGCCATTGCTTGAGGACAAGCAATGTTTGGGAGGGGAGGACTTGTCATGTCCCCTTTTCAAATAATTAAAAAATAATAATCTTTGCTAAGGTAGGCAGGCCCAAGAAAGTGAAGTTTCAAAAAAAGGGGGTTAATCTTTGGAAACCGTTGGAATAATAAATGAAAATTATTATTAAAATATGTTTCATTAACCTCTCTTGGATGTGAGTTACAGTTATGCCCTCTTTTAAGGGGTTTGGAGGCATTTTGGGCTGATTCTAGAACTTGATTTTTGCTGATTCTTTGTTATTCTTCAGAGGCTGCCAAACTTGTGGAGAAGGAGACCCAAGAACGGGAGTTTGCAGGTTTCCAGGGAGACCCAAGAATGGGAGTTTGCAGGTTTCTATGAATTCTAAGGATGGGAGTTTTAAGCCATTCCATGTGCATGCCCATATAGAGTTTGCCTTTGTGCTAAACAGTGCAGATTTGTGGGTTTTCGGGTGTGTTTTTGGTATGAGTTTGGTGTTTTCAGTTGAGTATTTCATATCAGTTTGGGTTGCTTCTATATTTAAGACTTTAAGGTGTTAAAATGGAGCTGAATAAATGTATTGGGACATGATTAAACTTCTGAGATAGATTATTAGTGTTTTTGTGGTGTTTCCGAGCATTTTTGTGTTACTTTCAGGAGCTCGATGAGCATAGTTTTTGTCCTACATTTGAGAACTGTTGTGTAAAGGCTAACAGATCTGAAAATGTCATTTTGTAGGTTTTTATGCTGCTGAAATTTCTGTAAAAATTTCCATTTTCAGATTTATTAATAATTTGTGAAGTTGCGAAGCTTTTGGCACTATTTTCAGCATACCCGATTTGGGGTTTCTTGAGAAATTTGGTGGATCTTTGTGATATTGGTTGTTTGGTTTTAAAAATCTGATTTGAGGCTTGAAATATCATGTAAAATCAGAAAAGGGACATTTCAATAGAGATGAGAATTAGAATGAAACTAAGGATATTAATGAAGATCTATTATTGAACACAAAGGGAGTTGATTGAAGCAAGTCAAGTGTTTTGGATTGCATGGCAACTAGAGGTGTTTCCATCAATGCCAAAGAGGGAGGTTGTTGGAAGCTACAATTGGTACAATTGTTATGTTGTCATTTATGTCAAACCTTACTAGTGAGACAATTTATACCTAAGTAGAGTTCCATATC
The DNA here is from genome assembly GCA_028749045.1 of Cupressus sempervirens. Lineage (NCBI taxonomy): Eukaryota > Viridiplantae > Streptophyta > Pinopsida > Cupressales > Cupressaceae > Cupressus > Cupressus sempervirens. The sequence goes on from CM053785.1 coordinate 332,123,311, forward strand.
ATTTGATTTATTAAGAGGATTTGAAAAGAAGAGATAACAAGAAGACCTAGTGGAAAGGTTGAGATATGTGGAACTACAATGGGCACTTGACTATTTAGTACATTGGAAAGACAATGTGTTGTTTAATCATTTCACTAAGTGGAAAAGATAGTTGAGATGATCAATAAAGGAACAAATGCATAGGATAAACCAAGAAAAAAAGAAAAAGATTAAGGAAGTTATAGTTGAAGTTGAGTTATGCTAGTGTTGACTAAGTGAACAATAGAAGTCGAGCATATATAGTGTTGACTGAGCATCAATAGAGCCTGAGTATTAGAAAATTTAGACCGAGTTAAGATAGTATAAGAAAAATAAGATAATTAGTATTGGCCAAGTTGTCTAGTGGTGACTAAGGCCAAGGAACACAGTTTTGGCTGAGTGTCAGCATTTGATAGTTTGTGAAGGACTTGAGGTTCCTGGCCGACACAGTTAAATTTTTGGATTGGTCAAAGCATGTGAAGGATAATTATTGATGAATTGGAATATTGAATTCATGATAAAACATGTTTTAGTGTTCTTAGGTATGGATTCAAAGATATGTTTTGAGAAGTATCTAGAAGGAGAAAGAGGAAACAAAATGATGGAAGGATTCAGTGATTCTAACCTAACCTTAAGATCAATGATGATGTTTAAGAACATAAATATCAAAGCTATCTATTTAAGGAGGCATAAGAGTAACCAATAGGGGTTGGAGCAATTTCTCAATTTTTTGATTGGTGAACTTGAGAAGAAGGCTTGAAGAGCTAAGAAGAGGTGAAGTGTGATTGCTTGAAGGGTTTCCAAGAGAATCAATGATGGAGATATTAACGAAGTCCAATTAGTAGATCAAAATATGAAATACAATGTGATATGTATTTGCAAAGTGAGTTATATTTATCAAATCAACTGGTTATTACTTTCTAACCATTATATCAATTAAAATTCTTTAATCAAGGTTGAACTAACAATCATTTGTAATTAATTTGATTAAGGTGACATTCTAATGAGATGTTCTTAAGTCCTCTGAAAAGGCTACTCCTAATAGATTTATTAAATCCTTTAACATGGTCACACTTGAAAATGTGTATTGTTACCTTTAAAAGGGTTGACTCTTAACTAAGCTCACTTCAATAGAGTGAAAATTTGGTAGCAAGATAGCAGTGGTTTTTCCCAAATTGGGTTTCCATGTTAAATCATGGTATCATACTTGTGTGAATACTATTAGATTTATTTTATTTCTTATTGCTTTACATTCTGAAAGTAGGTTACTATTGGGATAGTAAACTATAATTTTATATCACTGATAAGTTGTTATAGAGACCAAGTGGACTAATGAATAAATTTGAGTTGTTGAAAGTCGTTAAAAGTTTGGTTGGAACATTTGGACTTGAGGATAACTAATTCACCCCCACTCTTAGTTATTCTAAATCATTCTAACAATAGAGTTTATTAAAAAAGGGATTTTTGGTATTAGGGGTGAAGATATTTCATTACAGAAATTGGTTTAATGAAGAAGAAATTCTAGGGGAAATGAAGGATGTAGTGATATTTCTTTTGGAGTACATCATGCGAGATGGTAGGTTTAGGAATTTTCATTTCCAATTACTTATAATAAATCACCTTTTTCATGGGGATATTATTAATTTTACCTTTTGGATTTTCTCTCCTCTATCATAATCAATGCCTACCACTAGTGCTAGGGGTGGGCCCTTACATTATCAAGGCCTCATGTATAGTTTATATAATTTTTATTTACCCATCTGTCCTTGTTTTAAACCTAACCCTTTGTTGCCCAAGTTTTAGTTCATATCTTTTGCCCTAGGGTTTTAAGTCAAGTCAAATGCCAATGTCTTGAGTCTATATATAGATTACCCTTAATAAAATTCTCCTCTCATCTATCCCTTTGTGTTCACTTAGGTGGGCATTTAAAGAAATATAATGCATTTGTTCATATGAGGTGATTAGGAAAGGAAGGGTAAGTTTGTGCATTTCTTAGATGAGAGGGAGTTTGTTTAGAAACCCTAACTCTATGATCAAGTGTTTCATTGAAGGTATAATACAGGTAGAATGGACAGATCACAAACATATTTACAATAAATGACAACAAAGAATATGAGAACTGAGGCTAAAAGATGATATGAAGATCATAGGAACATCATGGAAACCAAAGAAATTGGATTGAATGTAGGAGAAGTAGATAAATCCTCAGAAATGGTGAAAGAACTCGGTCAAAGGTGGTATGAATTGCTTTCAAATTAAATCGATGGTTCATATTTGATCTGACTATCTATGTTGCAAAGTTGATAAGTCAAAGGGCTTAGAGACTAAATCCAGATCATCATATGAAGACCAGATTGATAGATGATGTTTTAAAGATGGAATTATAAGTATTCAACGATAAGTCTCCTTAGTCATTAGATCAAAAAGAAATCCATGCTTGCTATTATGTCATTATAGAGAGCTCTACAACTAATAACTAAATTGACATAATGATGATTTGACATGTGGAATAAATGGACCCACATTGCAAAGGAAATCAATGAGTTAAGATCTTTAAATTATATCTATCAGATCAAAAGAAAATCCATAATCATTGCTATATGATTATTAAAAGTTGTGAGAAGATTAATCATGGTGACATAGTGATGAGTTGACACCTATTCATGTGACCCAAATAAGGGTAAGATTTTCAGAGGAATCATCATCATAGATCAGACTTGAAATCAATGCTTGTCTTTAGATTGCTATGGAAAGTTGCTCAGTTGATAATTATAGCAACATAACGATGATTCAACATGTATACTTATGTGGAACCCATGGAGAAATTTATAAAGGGAAATGGCTGGGTTTTAATTGTGATTGTTGGTTTAAGATCAATGGTCAGAATTAAAAAATGCAGTGACCATTGGAATATGAAATACACAAGCTTGGCATGAAATAGTAGAAGATGAAGAAAACAATAATTTTCTATAGACTTCCTAAGATTGCATGAAGCTAAATAGTCATAACAAGTTTTTAGAAGCACCTGGGATTCAAAATCATTAATGGAGAAGATGCCATGTGTTTATATCACTAGATAATTTCATATTTTGTTTCCTTTTCTATTTTGTGATTGATTCTCTACTAAACTGAAGGATAATAGAAAACTATAAATGTAACCTCATTTGACAATGCAAAGGTTGACAAACTTGATGATGAATTGGTCTATAATTCCATTTACCATATTTTCTTGTTATGTTTTGTGGCCCATGCATAGAGTAGTTTTTCATTAAGAGTTAAAAGAAAATCATTTATGATTCTGTGAATAATTAGATGAATTCCATTTCACTTTGATGTTTGTAGTATAGTGATTCCATTTACTTTCTTCATATATGGTTTTATTTCTTCTCTTATTAGTTTCATAACATGTTAAATAGTTTCATTAGGAAATGAAAGAAAAATGTTTATGAATCTATTAGTTATTGGTTGAATTCCATTTCATTCAAAGATGATAGTGAAAGCAATTCCATTTTCTATCATGTGCATATCTTCTTCATTACTCTTTTGCATTTAGATGGTTAATATGCATTTAGAATAAAAGTAAGGGATAGAAATATCAAGATAATCTACTACAGTCATTCTATTTAGTGTGATAAGTTATTTAAATCCATCTTGCTTGAATTTTTTGTGCCTACAAACAATATGGCTACCCTTTACTACTCCCAAGTTAAGAGTTTATAATGTCAAAACTTCCAATCTCATAAAAAACATATTTGTTGCATATCATTACAAATCATAGGGAGCTATACCTAATAATTTAGAAGGAAGTACTATAATACATACACTAACCCATTTTTTGGTAAACATCCTTTTGTCTATCCAAACATTGGGTATCAAAGAGTTAGGTTATAAAATCTAATAGAAGGTCAAACCATTAACCAATAGTTTTTTGGCGACTCTACTGGGTAGAATTCAAGTGAAAGCTCTAAAGAAATTTTTGTCATAGTAATTTGCAATCTAATTCCATATATTTGAGTTTTAATAAAGGAATTGTGGTAGCTAGATGTTTTCTATAAGAACCTGATACCAGTTTTTCAGCCTCAACCTGCTAAAGAAAAGAAACAAATCCAAAGTTGATGACTGGTAAAGATAAATTCAAAACACCATTTTTCTAAACATTTGATACATCCTAGATTCCAAATATACCAGGAGTGCTAAAGAAAGAGGAAATATTGACCCAATATATGAGGAGCTCAAGAAGGCTAACTTTCCTATCCTAGAAGATCTTTGCAGGAGAGGAAGAACATGTGCAAGGGAATCTGTGCCTAAAAAACTCCAAGATACTCACTTGTCTGCAATTTTTCCTCCTAATAGGACATAAAGAAGTCAATTTTATTCTCCTCCTCTTGATAGGACTTCCATTCCCCCTATTTTTAATGTTTTGTTGTTGATTGGTGCAACACTTCCAATTTTTGTTATTTTTTATATCAACTAGAATAATATACCAGTAGCTATGACACAACCATGGGGAAATGCTATTGGTCCTCTTGCCCTTGGGGCTAATAATGATCTTCCAAGAGCATCAAGGAAGAAATTTCCAAAATTTAATGGTGATGGTACCACTTCTGTAGAACAACACTTAAGTGCTTTCCATAAGGCTTGTGGTGTAGTAAATCCTCAACATGAGGATGTGGCTATTAGAATGTTTGTAGATACACTTGTAGACAATTTTTCTGATTGGTTTCAAGAGCTACTTCTAATATGCATCATAGATTGGGATACTATGAAACAAAGGTTTGAGGAATGTTATAAAAGTATAGAGGATGCACAAGTATTATTGTTGTAATTGGCACAGATAAAGAAAGAACCATTAGTTTCCATGAGAGATTTTAATGCTAAGTTCAATAAACTCCTCAAAAAAATACCTATTGCAAGTGCATCTACAAATGGTAATAAAAAGAATTTCTACATTAGCTGTATGCCTCCTGATTTGGGATATCAAATTAGAAGAGTAAATTTAGCAAACTTACAAGCTGCTCACACACTAGCTATGGAGATGGAGGATGAAATGATAGCATCTAATAAGTGGAAAAGAGAATTCAAATCTAGAACCATGAGCAATATAGCTAGTACTTCAAACAATATAGAAGTCATGCTTCAAAAATTGTCTAATGAACTCATTTCATTGAAGAAACAAATCAATAGGCTAGGTTACTCTTTTCATTAACCTCATCAAGAAGGTTATAGAAACCCAAATGGAGGTAAAGCATTGCAAATACCATCTATTCAATAGAGATTATCAATTGAAGGTCCCCAAAAAGATAAAATATGTGTGCTTTTCATCTAAGGGAAAATCATGATGGACATACATGTGCTGATATGATTAGATATAGGTAGATGGTTTATAACAAAGAACAAACTATTGAATATCTTGAAAGTGAGGATGATCATGCTCCTTATGGTGGCTCTAAAAGTTTTTTCTTAGAGTATGAATCAGATTTAGAAGTAGGAGGTGAGTGTTTTGCAACCATAGAAGGACCTCAGTTAACAATAATGACTAGAGGTAAAAAGAATAGAAATTAGACTAACAATTTAGTTCCTACCAAGAATAATACACCTTCAAACAAAGCTGATAAAGATGGTGGCATAGTAAGTTCATTTTCACAAAAGGAGCACAAAGGTAAATCAACTAATTCCTTTGACATCATACAATACTATGAAGAGGTAAGAATCCAAATATCTCCATTGTATTACTTAAAGTCTAATCCTAATCAATTAAAAAGATTAGTTGAGCATTGTAATAGTAAAGATGTAGGTCATGTTAATACTATTGCTAATGTTGATCACCACAATAAAGCTAGCACTAGTGGAACTTCTTTGACTAATGAAGATTTGGCACTCCCTGAGTTGTTTAAAGAAGAAGAACCTCTTTTCTTAGCCACATTCCCAAATGAAAAACTAGATCCCTTCTACATTTCCTTGTTCATCAATGGAAATAGATTGAGTAATTGTATCATAGATTCAGGAGCCTTTGATAATGTAATGCTTTCTTGTGTAGCAAAAGCTTTAGGGCTTCTATTGACTAAAATTTTTGGTAGATGTTACTCAATGGATGTAAAACAAGTGTGCTTGCTTGTATAGATAAAATATGCTCAAGTTGCCCTTGCTGCCTATCCTTCCAAAAGGCTAAAACTCACTATTCAACTGGTAGATATCTCTACAAGCTATGACATGCTCCTAAGTAGAAGTTTTTGCAAAGACATGGGGGGGAGAGATAAAACTAGACTAGTCTTGTGCCACTATCCAAGTTGGAGATAAAAAGGAGAAGCTAAAACCAGAAGAAAAGGAAAAATTCATTGTCCTGAAATCAGATGATCCTAGGTCTTAAATCTTGTATAATGAAATGTGGTTTGGTAATTACATGCTTTTATTTGACACCTTGATATTTCAAAAGAATAAAAAAATATTAAAGGTGATCAGTTGTGGACTTTAAAATTTGATGGTAGTTGTGCTAATGTTGGTTCAGGTGTAGGAGTAGTGTTGACATCACCTAGTAGAGAAATAACTTTCTTGGCTTATAAGTTAGATTTTAAAAATACTAACAATACTATAGAGTATGAATCCCTTCTCCTTGGTATAATTGCAATAAAACAAAAAGGAATTAAGATACTCAAAGCTCAAGGAGATGCATAATTGGTGGTGAGAGAAGTCAAAAACCAATATGCAGTAAAGAACTCAAGATTGAGGAATTATCATAATAAAGTGTGGGATGAAATTGAGAGTTTGGATGCTTTCTCAATTACATCAGTACCTAGAGAATTCAATTCAAGAGCTAATTTTTTGGTTGTTTCTACATCATTACTTCTTCCACATCCCGATTTCAAAGATCAAATCTATAAAGTAGAAGTTCTCTTCATGCCTAATGTCCCCGATAATGAAGATTCATGGCAAGTTTTTGAAGATGATAAATAGATACTAGAATTCATTGAAGGGGAAGATCCTTTTGAATTCTTGTATTTGTTAGTGTAGTTTTTTATTTTTCCTATTTTGCTAAGTTTTTCCTACACTTTTAATAATCTCGCTTAGGTTAATAAAGCATGTCTTATTAGGTGAACGGTTGTGAGGTGTCACCTTCCTACATGTGAGCATCCATTAGCTATCTTGGGAAGATACTTTGCTATCTTTAGTCCGATAGATGGTTGCTCCTCATTGGTTGGTGTTGCCACCTCCTCCCTCTTCTGAGCCTATATAAGCATGCTACCTGGCTTGTATTTGGATCTCTTTTTTTTTGCATCCTCTTAATGCTATTTTGCTTTCAACATTTGCATTACTCTCTTGGAGACTAACTCTATGATGCTATTTTGATTTTGTATCATTTGCATTCATAGTTTAGATATTTATTATTTGCACTAGTTTTTTGGGTTATTAATCTTATCAGATTCTAACATGGTATCAGAGCTTTTCTATGTGCAAGAGTAGATTTTAGTTTCCTTATTTGAGAGATTTGGGGGGGGGGGGGGGGGGGGGGGGGCGCAAATAAACTTTATTGTAGTTTTTTGAAAAATGAAGTATGCTCTTCTCTTGCATCTTTGCATGATCCTGAGAATCAAAAAAGTTTTGACAAAAATGGTTTTTCTCTGGTGTTTCAATCTCAAATCTGACAACCAACTTGCATATTTGAAGTTTTCAATCAGTTTTGCAGGTTCTAGCATGCCATTGATGGACTTAGGAAGCTGATCTAGCATTTTCATGTCATATTCTTGTTGCTGGGGTCATTTTTTGATTTTTGGAGCCATTTTTTACTGTTAAAGGCGTCTGATTTACACTACAGCAATATCTTCTGTACATCAGCAAGAAAAATGCTCTTTGGGGTTTGTTTGCAGCCCCAAAAAACCTTCTGAGTATCTTTTAGATTTTGCATGCAAGCTGTATATTTTACAGAATTGAGCATGCAAAGCTACAGCCATGCCCCTCTCCATTGGCAGTCGTAGATTTGAACGCAATTTTCAAATGTCTCATTCTTGCTCATACGGACTCCGATTTTGATGATTCTTGTTATGAACTTGGCTATTTTTTTGTGCTCTATCCACTAGTGGAGTTATTTTTTTATTTCCATGCATGAATTCTTTAGAAATTGTAGATTCTTAACCATGACTATGCTCAGTTCTCGTTTTGGAAACTTCGGAGGATCATAACTTTCTCATACGACCTCGTATCAAGGAGATTCTTTTTTTGAAAGTGCATAATTTTTTGAGTAGATTGTAGTGGTGCTATTTGTTTCTTTGATTATTTTGCCCAAGTTTCACTTTTAGCATATGCTCTTCATGAGGGTTTCTAATGTATTGAAATCAAGACCACTAAGTATTTCTTTTTAGTGGTAGTTGTAAACGCACTAAAATAAAGTGACAAATCATATTTCTTTGGGGGGGTTCTTTGATTGAGTAAAAAGTGGGGGGCATTGTCATGGCTGGGTTCTCTTCTCTTTAGCATTTCTTCTCTGCATTTCTTCATCATGGATCAAACAAATATGCCCATCCTAACTCCATACAATTACTTTGAGTAGAAATCACGCATGAAAATTCACTTAAGGAAAGTTGGATTAAATAGGATAACTATGGGACTTGAAACTGAACCTGCTAAAGATGAAGATAAGCCTAAGTGGTTTAACAAATGTGATGAGGCATTTGGAACATTGTGTTTGTCTATTTCTCCTGACTTGCTATTTCACATTGAGTCTTTGGATACACCAAATGAAGTATGGACAAAGCTAGAAACATTATTTGGCACATAAGATTCAATGAGGGGTCATATGTTGAAAAATGAATTAATTAGTTTGAGTCCAAGCAATTTCAACACAATCCAAGATTTCTTCAACAAATTAAAATCACTAAGGCTGTAGTTAAAACAATGTGGAATTGAAAAGAAAGATGAACAACTAATTCTTAGTATTCTCTCTAAGCTAAGTTCAGAATATTCTGTGTTTATCTCTACCTTCTATGCTACTAAGGGTGCACTTGGTACTCAATTCACCATGCCATCTTTAGATGATTTTTCTGTCAATCTCACTCGAGAACAGGACAAGCTAATCCAAATGGGCACTCTTAAGTCCTCTAAGTCACATGCCTTGGCTACCAAACAAGGCACAAAAGAACAACAAGGACAAAGTAGTAACAACAATAGTAAGGATAAGAAAAAAAAGAATAGCGAGGAGAAGAAGGATCAGTTATCAATTTCTTCAAAAGAAACTATTGATACACCATCTTCTAAGGGCAATAAGCCTAAGAAAGAAAAGGTCAAATGTGCCTATTGTGAAAGACTTGGTCATGATGAACATAAATGTTTGCAGAAACAACTTGATCACTTGACATACATTCTTGAGAAGAATAATATCATTGTTCCTGAGTCTATCAAACAAAGTTCTAATGAAAGGTCTAAAAAGGAAAAAGAAAATAGCAAGGGGAAAGGAAAGGGCAAGGCCCTTTTTGTAGTTGCTTCCTCACCATCCACTTGGGTTCTTGATTCGGGTGCTTCACACCACATGGCTTCATCTAAGGAAGAACTTTAATCCTTGGAGTCGTGTACTATGCCTTCTATTTTGATGGGTGATAACACTCTTGTTGAGGTGTGTGGGAGAGGGTCTGTTGATGTGGGGGATGGCACATTCCATGATGTTCCTTGTGTACCCTCATTGTCAACTAATCTCCTATTGGTACACCAGATCACTCACACAGGTTTAGGCAAGCGGGTTGAGTTCACTCCTGATTCAGTGGAGATACATGAGTTGCACAATGATTCTATAGTTGTAGTTGGGAGAGCAGATCATCAGTCATGACTCTATATGTTTTCTCACTTTGTTCCTGATCCTCCTTTGACTATTTCAGTCACTCACTCTAATGATGTGAGCAGATTATGGCATGAGTGATTTGGCCATCTTAACTTCCACTACTTGCATCAGCTTAACTAGCAGAGCATGGTAGCAGGGTTGCCTTCTACTTTGACATTGGAGTCACTTGGAATACATGATAGATCTTCTAATGGGTCAGATTCACTTGAGAAGTCTTCTACCTCCACTTCTGATGTAGAGAGTGATTCAGAGGACTCACCTCCTTCCTCTCCTAGTCATCATTTATAGGTTGATGATTATCCTCTAGATTCTCCATCTTCTGGTCCACTTTGGGCTAAACAGACCTTGCAGTTTGCAGATGATTGGGTTGGGGATCCATCAAACACCAAGCAGATTCGTTCACAATTCTAGGATGCTCTACATATCTTCATTGCTACTTTCTCAAATCCAAAGTCCTTTCATGAGGCTTTTGGTATTTCTGAGTGGGATACAACTATGCAGGAAGAGTATAGTTCCTTGATGAGGAACCACACTTGGGATCTTGTCCCTTTTCCCAAGGGAAGAAAACTTGTTCGATGTAATTAGATCTACCGGACAAAATTTGCAAGCTTTGTTAGAGGTGCAGGATGCTCCATCTTTTGGGAGGGCCTCTTCCTCTAACTTGGAGTCCTAATTTTCTTTGGGGAGTCTCTTTTCTCTCTCTTTTGGGGGAATTTTATGTACACGGGTACCTCATCAGGCTTGACTTGCCGGGACCCATTTCTACATCCACCTAAGCTTCGGTTATGGGGGGGTGTTAGTGTAGTTTTTTATTTTTCCTATTTTGCTAGGTTTTTCCTACACTTTTAATAATCTCACTTAGGTTAATAAAGCATGTCTTATTAGGTGAATGGTTGTGAGGTGTCACCTTCCTACATGTGAGCATCCATTAGCTATCTTGGGAAGATACTTTGCTATCTTTAGTCTGATAGATGGTTACTCCTCATTGGTTGGTGTTGCCACCTCCTCCCTCTTTTGAGCCTATATAAGCCTGCTACCTGGCTTGTATTTGGATCTCTTGTTTTTGCATCCTCTTAATGCTATTTTGCTTTCAGCATTTGCATTACTCTCTTGGAGACTAACTCTATGATGCTATTTTGATTTTGTATCATTTGCATTCATAGTTTAGATATTTATTCTTTGCACTAGTTTTCTGGGTTATTAATCTTATCAGATTCTAACAGTATTTTGAAGGAAGAACTAATGCAGATGGTGATGATTCAGTGATAGGTGATAAAATGAAAACATAGCCTGATATGATTCAATTGAAAGGTAATAAAATTCCACCTCATTTGATCTCTTTAGAATTTTTTTTGGTAGGCATGATCCATACATAAAGAGAGAAAGAGATAAGAAAGGAAAAACTTGTGGTGACTATGATGGAATCAATATAGGGACAAAGTTAGTCAAAAGATGATAAACATAGGCAAGTGTTGCACACCAGAGGAGAGGGTAGAAATAAGAAAATTACTCATTGAATTTCAATATGTATTTTCTTGGAGCTATGAAGACCTAAATAATTCCATGGGTGGGAAGTTCAAGCATGAAATCCCTCTTAAACCAGAAGCAACATCATTCAAACAAAAATAGAGAAATTCTAACCCTATAGGTAAAGGAGAAATCTTTAAGGAGATTGACAAAATGTTGCAGGCTAGAATTATATACCCTATTCATCATTCCACTTGGGTTGTTAATATTATGCCAGTGAGGAAGAAGAATGGAGAGATAAGGATTTTTGTAGATTTCAAAAATCTAAGTCAAGCCTCACTCAAATATGATTTTGCTCTCCCTAATATGGATAATCTTTTACAAACTATTGTAGGATAAAAAATGATGTCTATGTTAGATGGGTTTTTAGGATATAATCAAATTTAGGCAAATGAAGTAGATCAGTTCAAAACTATATTTATCACACCATGGGGCACTTTTTCCTACAATAGAATGCCTTTTGGCTTGATTAATGTAGGTACAATCTTTTAGCATGGCATGAATTTGGCCTTTGAAGATTTGAAAGATAGAACTATTGTCATATACCTTGATGATTTTACAATCTTTTCCAAGAAGTGAAGATCATATCAGAGATCTAGAAAGGGTGTTACAAAGATGTAAAGATCATGGTGTCTTACTGAATCCAAAAAAGTTAGTGTTTTGTGTAATAGAAGGCAAGCTACTTGGTCATATTGTATCCCAAGAAGGAGTGAAGATTGATCTAGATAGAGTTAAAGCTATCCAACAATTAAGTCTATTATTGAGTAAAACTAGAGTGAAGTCTTTCTTTGGCCAGGTAAATTTCTTGAGGAGATTTGTTCTTGATTTCTTTGAAATAGTTAAATGTATAGTTGGTAAGATGAAAGGAAATAAAACTTTCAAATGGAGTGATGTTGGGAAAAAGGCTTTTGAAGATATCAAGGGTGCTATTTCCAAAGCCCCTATGCTTGTCTATCTTGATTACACTAAATAATTCATCATATACTATTATTCCTTAGAACATACTATGTTAGCTATATTGATGCAAGAAAACAAAGAAAGAATACAAGCTTTAATTATTTTCATTAGTATACTATTGAAGAATCAAGAATTGAGATACTCATAGATGGAAAAACATGCATATGTAGTGGTGAGAGCCCTTAAATTTTTTAGGTTTTATGTGTTGCATTCTCATTCAGTGATGTATGTGCCAGATCTTGTAGTAAAAATTATTTTGACATAACAAGAGGCTAGTTGTAATAATAGAAGAGTTTGGATAGAAAAATTCCAAGAATATGATATAAAAATTAAGCCAACCAAACTTGTAAGAGGTAATGCACTCTATAAAGCCTTAGCAAAAGATTGACAATTCAAAGAAGAAGATACTCCAAACATTCTTATGGTAAGTCTTTAGGATCCTTGGTTTTGAAATATTTCTTATTTTCTGACATACGGTGAATGCCCTGATGGATTGGCTACTAAGAAATGAAGAGATCTAAAAAAAATATTCCTTGAAGTATGTGATTCATGATGATGTTTCGTATAAGAGAGCAATTGATTGGACATTTTTAAGATGTGTGGATAAGGAGAAATAGGTAAAGTTGTTGACATCTTTTCATAATGAGGCATGTGGAGGAAACTTCTCTTCTATTGTCGCTGCAATTAAAATTTTGAGGCAATGCTATTATTGGCTTGGTAAAGATCCATATATCTGGGTGAATAATTGTGAGAAATGCAATATGTTTACTGGTAAACCTTAGCTTTCTGCCCCACCTCTTAGGATAGTGATAATTGAAGCTCCTTTTCATCAATGGGGTTTAGATTTTATAGGCCCAATCAATCCTCCTTCCAGTCAAGGAAACTGTTACATACTAACTGCCACAGACTATTTTAGTAAATAGGTTGAAGCAAAGCCAATGAAGAAGACTTCATTAGAAGTAGTATGTGAATTTATCAAATAGCATATATTGATCAGGTTTGGAGTTCCTATGAAGTTAATAATGGATAACGCATCTTATTTTTCTTCCTTACAAATCATTGAGTTTTTCTATAATAATGGTATTCAAGTTGGACATTCCTTTTATTATTTCCCTCAAGGAAATGGGCAAATTGAGCCTAATAATAAGAATTTGATTAATGTTTTGAAGAAATTGGTCTCGGACAATTAGGAAAGTTGGCATAAGAAGATTCATGATGCTTTATGGGTTGATAGAACCCCACCTAAAAGTGCTATTGGTATTTCACCTTTTGAATTGGTCTATCGAGTAGAAGCTAAATTGCCATTGCCTTTGGAGCTAGCTACATGTAAATTAAAGACTATGATTGAAGAGGATGTTTTCAATAATGGATTCGAGAAGAGGATCTTGTATCTTACCAAACTACAAGAAGAAAGAGAAGAGATGGTTGATAAAATCACTAAACACTAGGAAAGAGTCAAAATTTTATTTGATACAAGTGAAAGGCCTAGCAAATTAATGGAAGGTGAATTTTTATTGCTATAGGATACAAGACATGATCCAAGAGGTATGCATTCTAAGTTTCAATCTTTGTGGAAAGGGCCTTTTTAGATCATTCAAGTAAATCAAAATAATTCCTTCAAATTGGCATATCCTGCTAGAGAAACCCTACCACGTTCTTATAATGGGAAAGATTTTAAGTTGTATCAAATGCATAATTGAAAGTACGTAACCCTTGCATAGTAGATAGGTAGATAGGTTTTCCTTTTATGTAGTTCTCTTTAGCTTAGTTGCTTGCTTTCCTAGGTAGTTTTCTACTATTTTACTAGTTTAGTCTATTCTTTTTGTTTCTGATTTGTCACCTTTTGTGTAGAACCAAATATTTCTAGAGTTCTTTCAAGCATTATCATGCTTAAATCCCCAGACAAAGCCAATTGTTTCCCAATTTTTAGTTCATATCTTTTGTCCTAGGGTTTTGAGTCAAGTCAAATGTCAATGTCTTAAGTCTATGTCTAGATTAACCTTAAGGAACTTCACCTCTCATCTATCCCTTTCTGTGCACTTAGGTGGGCATTCAAAGAAATATAATGCATTTGTTCATATGAGGTGATTAGCAAAGGAAGAGTAAGTTTATGCATTTCCTAGATGAGAGGGAAGTTGTTCAAAAACCTTAACTCTATGATCAAGTGTTTCATTGAATGCATAATATAGGTAGAATGGAGAGATGACAAGAATATTCATAGTAAATGGTAGCAAAGAATATGAGAACCAAGTCTAAAAGATGATATGCAGATCATAGGAACATCATGGAAACCAGATAAATTGGATTGAATGGAGGAAAAGTAGATAAATCCTTAGAAATGGTGAAAGAACCTAGTCAAAGGTGGTATGACTTTCTTTGAAATTAAATTGATGTCTCATATTTGATCCAACTATTTACATTAAAAAGTTGACAAGTCAAAGGGCTTAGAGACTAAATCTAGATCATTAGATAAAGACCAGATTAGTAGATGATGTTTTAAAGATGAAATTATAAGTATTCAATGATGAATCTCCTCAATAGTAAGATGAAAAAGAGATCCACACTTTTTGTTATGTCACTATGGAGAGTTGTACAAAGAATAACTAAATAGACATAATGATGATTTGACACATGGGAAAAATGGATGCACACGTCAAAGGAAATTAGTGAGTTAAGATCTTTAAATTATATTTGTCAGATTAAAAGAACATCCACGATCATCACTATATCATTATAAAAAGTTGCACAAATATTAATCATAGTGACATAGCAACAATTAGAGACCTATGCACAGGACCCAATTGAGGGTAAGATCACGAGAAGGATCATCACCGTAGATCAGACTTGAAATCAATGCTTGTCCTTATATCACTATGGAAAGTCTCTTGGTTGTTAATTATAGACACATAATGATGATTTAACACATGTACCTAGGCAGACCCATGGAGAAAGTCATTAAGGGAAATGACTAGGTTCTAATCACAATCATTGGTTTAAGATCGATGGTTAGAACTCAAAAATGCAGTGACTATTAGAATATGAAATAAATATGCTTGGTGCAAAATAGTAGAAGATGAAGAAAAAAATAATTTTCTATAGAATTCTTGAGACTACATGAAGCCAAATAATCATCTCGTGTTTTCAAAAGCACCATGGATTTATAATCATTAATGGAGAAGATGTCATGTGTTCATATCAATAGATAATTTCATATTTTATTTTCTTTTCTATTTTGTGACTATTTCTCTACTAAACTAAAGGATAATAGAAAACTATAAATGTAACCTCATTTGACAATACAATGGTTGACAAACTTGATGGTGAATTGGTCTATAATTCCATTTACCCTATTTTCTAGTATGTTTTGCAGCCCATGCATAGAGTAGTTTTGCATTAAGTTTTGAAAGAAAATCATGTATGATTCTATGAATAATCAGATGAATTCCATTTCACTTTGATGTTTGTAGTATGGTGATTCCATTTACTTTCTTCATATATGGTTTTGCTTCTTCTCTTGTTAGTTTCATAACATGTTAAATAGTTTCAATAGGAAATGAAAGATAAATGTGTATGAATCTATTAGTTATTGGTTGGATTCCATTTCATTCAAGGTTGATAGTGAAAGAAATTCCATGTGCTCTCATGTGCATATCATCTTCATTCCTCTTCTACATTTAGATGGTTAATCTACATTTAGAATAGAAGTAAGGGTTATAAATATCAAGATAATCTATTACTGTCATTTTGTTGAGTGTGATAGGTTATTTAGATCCATCTTTCCTAAATTGTTTGTACCTAAAAATAATTTGGTTATCCTTTAGCGCTCTTAGGTTAAGAGCTTATAATGTCAAAATTTCTAATCTCATAAAAAACACATTCATTGCAAATCATTGCAAATCATAGGGAGTTGTACCAAATAATTTAGAGGGTAGTGATAGAATACATAAAATGACCCATTTATTAGTAAACATCCTTTTGTCTCTCCAAACATTGGGTATCAAAGAGTTAGGTTATAAAATCTAATAGGAGGATAAATTGTTAACCAACACCCTTAGACCTCCATGAATCAAATTCTCTTTATTGAGCTTGCTAATCCAAAATAATGTAAAGGGGCTTATTCATCTAGTTTGAGAACTCCTAAGTTTACTATAAGAGATAACCCCCAAGTATGTAATAAATAAAATAAAATGTTCAAGGAAAAAAAATGTCTAAAAATGAGCCCCTTGATGTTTTTGATAGTTCTTCATCCCTCTAGACTACTAGGTCAGAAAGTACCTCAAATAATTCCCCCTTAATGAAACTATATTGGGACTTGATCTATCTTTTCCTAACCTTTTTTTTGATTGGAAAGATTAAGTATCGGAGGAGCGATGTGTGTGTGTGAATCAACACTTAAGAACTTTGATTTTTTTACTTTAAAACATAATACCATTACTATTTTGTTTGCCAATAGTTATCTCAACATTATCAATATCCTAGAAATTCAAATGCATAAAGTAAATAACATGAAAGCATAAAAATTTAAATATCCATGACACACATATTTTAGTATTGTAGAAAACCCTTGGTTAGAGGGAAAAAAATACAATGCCAATAAACATGCTATTTATATATATACACATAATTTTTTATAGACAAATTATTATTTTCTTTCAATAAATGTAAACCTTGTACTTGAGAGTGACATTAATTTCTCCCATGTGTCCTTTAATCACTACAACATTAGGGGCCATTTTTTGATGCCAATTTGAAATGACAATGGATTTTTAAGGTGAATTTATATATTTTTTGAAACTATCTCCGATGCTATTGATATCATGATAGAGCCATTCATAATACAATGACATAAAAATACAAGGAAAAAGAAAGAAAAGAGATGATTAAATTATTGCCAAATAAAGGCGAAAGAGAAAGCGTACAGAATCATTCCCAAAAATAGACGAAGGAATGCACTTGATGAAATCTTGATCAAATAGGAAACCAATGAAGGAATTTTGAACTTCCATATAATTTTAGAGCTACAAATAGGTTAGATTTTGTTCTATTTTAAAAATCCCAACTTTATTGAGGATCAGGTGAATGGAAGGGAAACTAAAAGTCATTAAATTTTGATTGATTGTGTTATTTTTTATGCCCCCACCTAGTTATTTAATTCATTCATTTCACTTAGGATTCAAGACTAAATATATATTTTGTCTCTTTTCATGCATTTTAAAATCTATGACTGTGTTGGATGTTTTTTTGCCTTGTCATCATGCCCTATCTAGGACTGAGCGACTGATGATATATGTTGAAAATAAAAGAGGAGAAATTGAGAGGGGAGGGGTGAATCAATTACTAAAAAAATAAATCCTAGATCCCTTAGATGTTAAACATAAACTTTGATTAAACTGTATTTTTTTGTTACTCGACAAACACATAGGAGCTCGATTTATAACTAGTAAATGCTATAACTCAGAAAATACTGAGAATCAACTTTAACTTGACAAAAACTAAATATAATGATTTTATTGTGATTAACTTTACATTTAACTTAGTTTCATAGACATAAAATAAATAGCATGAATACAAGTGACACCAAGATTTAACATGGAAACAAAATTTGGGAAAAACCACCAATTGCAACTAGTTACTGATTTTTACTCTTTTGAAGTGAGATTTGTTAGGAGCCAACCCTATTAAAGGTTAAAAAACACACTATTTGATGTGATCATGTTAGAGAAGAGTGGCCTTGCTAGAGGTCTTTAAGACACTTCAAATAGAAATGCCATCTTGTTAGAGGATTTACAAATAGTTGTTAAGCCAACTCTTTTAAGAGATTTAGATCATTGCTACAATAGTTTCTAAGTAACAATGAGATGACTTGATTATTGATGCAACTAAATTATTAATTATAGATCTTAATTCTAGCTTGTATACTTGATCCTTTCTGATTGAATGTATCTTTGCAACTCAATAGGGATATTCTGCTTATCCTTCTAATTCGCTTCCTTTAAGCATCCTCAAATCTTCTATTATGTTCCACACATTCAATCAACTTAAATTTATATTTATATCTTACACATAATCAAGTCAGCTTGAATACAACTTAGAATACTTAATATTCATCTCTTTAGTTGGCTAGAACCAACAAACAAATCAATTGAACTCAATATGCCAAAATAAGAAAATCCTTCGTTAGCCAACCCTGCTCGTAGATGCTAACTCAAAAATGATTTTCTTATGTTAACTCAGTGAAATCAGTTAACATCGCATATTCACAAAGTTTCTTTTGTAACCAGGTGAGCTCAGTTAACACTAGTTCCATCCAACATTTTCTTCATTGACTAAGTGAGCTCGATTAACACTCAACTTCTGCAAACTTTCCTTTAACACCAGAGTGAACTCGGTAGACATTGACTTCTAAACTTGGCAAACTCTGGAATGCTTGATAGACACATGAAATTGTCTTTTTTGCCTGAGTGAGCTCAACATACACTAAATGAAAATGATATAAAATTTTGTGTAACATCAAAGACAATACACAATTAGCCAATTGTTTTCAATAATCCCCCTCTTTGAAATTGATGGCAAGACAACATGTCATAATGCAATGAAATTTTTAGAGCAAGAATAAAGTAAGGAACATATCCTTAGTTTCATTCCGATTCTCACCGATGAGAACTCCCTCTATCAATGTGAACTCCCTCTATCTTCAGCTTCTCCCACTGTTAGCAAAACTATGTCTTCAACATCTTTCTTCTAATAGAAAACTTCCGTTCTTTGATATCAGACCAAGTTCTCCCTCTTTGACATCTCTAGAAGTAATAAAATTTCTTAAAATATATACTCTAACACTTTATAAAATTTCTTTGAGATATGATAGTAAATTTCTCCCTCTTTGACATCTCATGCCAAAGACAATATTTAGTGAATATCAATGTACCTCTTATACTAATTCATTTGCAACGTGCCCTTGTCAATACTGCATCAATTGTCTGATCTTCAACATGCTTTGGTTGATGCATCACTAAAATTCATTTAATGAGATTTAGAAAGGGGAATGACCCCTAACTTACCTCTTAGATACAAAAATTCATCCTTAGGTAATGGCTTAGTAAATATGTCTACAATTTTTGCTTTAGTATTCACATATTCCAACCTTACCTCTTTATCTTGTACCAATTCTCTCAAAAAATGATATTTTTATAACAATGTGCTTGGTTTTAAAGTGCATCATAAGATTATTTGATATATTAATTACATTGGTGTTATCACAAAAGATAACCACTGGATCCTTGATCTCTACCTTCATACCTACCAATAGTTGCTTGAACCAAACAACATTGGAACAATTAACTACTACTGCCACATTTTCTACTTTAAGTGTGGACTAATAAATACAGTTTTGCTATGGTGTACCACGGTTTGATAATTTTATTTTAATTTCTCTTCCAATATAGAATTCATTGGAAATGAATTCACCACCTCTGTCTAATCTTAGACATTTTAGATTCTTTCCAATTTCTTTCTCTACTCTTGCCAAATACCACTTAAATTTTTGAAAAGCTTCAGGTTTTTCTTTTAGATACATTACACTCATCATTTTGGAATAATCATCAAAAAGTAAAATAGAAAACTTATCTCCACTATAGCTCTCTATTCCAATAGGTCCACATAGGTATGTATGAACCAATTCCAAGACTTCTTCTGAATGATAGTTCTTTCTTTTGAAACTAGTCTTTCCCATCTTTCCAATTTGACAATTTTTGCATAGACCCATATCAGGTTTCCTTAGACTAGGAATACCTCGTACTCTTTTTTTTTTTTCTTATCTTGATTACATTATCAAAGTTCACATGACATAAACTTTTATGCCACAACCAACTTTCTTCTACGTAAGCAATAAAACATGAACTTTCACTAGGATCTAGGCAGAATAGGTTACCTTTTGTTTGTTTGCCAGACCCAACCAGATTTCCTTTTACATCTAGTAGTTTGGCCTTTCCATTCATGAATTCTACCTTAAATCCAATGTTATTCAACTATGCCACACTCAATAGATTATGCTTTAGTCCTTCAACTCAATAAGCATTATTACATCTAAGTTCATTGGTTAGTGAGGTACAACCTTTTCCCTTTATGCAACAAGGTTCATTATTTCCAAATCTCACACTACCACCATCATAATGTTCCATGTATTCAAACTTTATTTTATCACTAGTCATATGATGTGAGCATCCACTATCAATAATCCATGTATCATTCTTGCTAACATGAGAGATAAGTGCCATTTTATCTCCTTCATCATCAGATTTATCTTTTACAACAATATATACCATTTCATCATCTTCACTACTATCTGAATCTTTAGCTATAAAACAAGATTTCTTACCTTTGTCCTTGTAGTCCTTGAAATTCTTGAAATTATTCTTTCCTTTGTACTTTTTATGCTTCTTTTCATCTTCATCTTCTTTGTTTGGACATCTTGCAATAATGTGTCCAACATTTTCACAAGATAAACATATTAAAAGAATTTTACCTCTATATTTTCCTTTTCCTTTGCAATACCTCCTTGCAAGTAATGATTCAATGGCTTCAAGATCACTGTCAAAACTATCTTCCTCTTCACTTTCAGATTGTTTTCTTTTAGAAATTTTAGCTTTCTTCTTGAGTGATACCTTGGCTTCAAATGTAGACTCAAGATTGCTTGAACTAGGAGTATAATTATCATAGTTATCTAGTTCAAATGCAGTCAATCTTCCAAGTAGAGCATCCAAATTTATCTTGTTATATGGATACTTCTCATCTCTTAAATAGAAGACACACTGATTGCATAGATAGGAAGAAGGGTTCTAAGTACCTTTCTTACCACTATCACATCTTCAATTATTCCTCTAGAGGCTTTGATAGAAATAATCCTGCCTTTGATTCTCTTAACATGTTTTGCAATGTTTTCATCCTCTCTCATTTTCATCTGATCAAACTATCCTCTCAAGCTTTCTACCTTGTCTTTCTTTACATTATCATCACCTCCATAGATATCCTTTATGTTGTTTAGTGTGGAGCTTGATCAGTCCCCAAGTGGTAGATTGTTAGATTGTGGTGACTGATTAGGAAAGTACTGTACATACTTCATAAATTATTTGAGGTTAAATTTTTTTTTTGAGCCCTATTTTATCAAGATTTTGGGCCGACATGTAATTATTAATTATTACCCTAAAGTGGTTAAAATACTTGTATAAAAGAGATTAGGGTTAGGGATTATTTCATAAGGTGTGATGTGAAATTGGTTCTTGTGGCGGTATTGAGCTGTAAGGGATTACAGATTATAATCATGTTGTAATCACTGGATCATAAAAATATTGGACTTGCTATTTGGTGGATGTAGCCTAGGGATTGGGTGAACTACATTAAATCTTGGTGCCTTGTGTTCTTTTTTGTGTGATCTATTATTTTCTATTATTGGTTATATTTACATGTAATTATTATTTCTGTTCGTGGTTTAATCCTAACAAGTGGTATCAAAGCCTAGTTGTTTTTAAGTTATCATCTGCATAAAAGTTTCACAGTTGAGTTGGAGCAATGGAAAATGAGGGTAACCTGAGGGTTGATAAGTTTAATGGGCAGAACTTCCAATTATGAAAGATGAAAATGGAAGACTATCTATATCAGAAGGATTTATGGAAGCCATTGGAAGGCACAACCAAGAATCAAGGATCTATGTCAAATGATGAATGGGATCTTTTGGACAAAAAAGCACTTGGAAGCATTTGATTATGCCTGGCACCATTAGTGGCATTTAATATTACAAAAGCAAAGACGATAGAAGAATTGATGAAAACCCTAGCAACATTGTATGAAAAGTCCTCCACTTCAAACAAGGTATTTCTCATGAAGCATTTATTTAATATAAAAATAGAAGAAGGTGGATCTGTTACAGATCATTTAAATGAGTTTAATACTATTACTAGTTAATTATCTTTTGTGGATATCAATTTTGAAGAAGAAATTAGGGCTCTCTTGATTTTGTGTTCTTTGCCTGAAAGGTGGAATGGCTTGGTAATGGTTGTGAGTAATTCTATTCCTAGATCTAGTACCTTAAAATATGATGATGTGATTGGTGTTATTTTGAGTGAGAAAACTTGTAGGAAAACCTCGGGTGGATCTACATCAGGAAGTGCTTTGAATGCACAAAATAGGGGCATAACAACTGAGAGAGGAAGTAATTCTAGAAATCATGGGAAATCAAGAGGAAAGTCAAAGGGGAGGAGGTCTCAATCGAGAGGACCAAATGATTGCTGGTATTGTGGGAAACTAGGGCACAAAAAGAAAGATTGCTAGAATCAAAAGAAAAATGAAGGAGATAAATTAGATGGAGACAAGGAGGCAAATGTGGTAAGTAAAAAATACGAAGAGGATACTTTGCTTCTATCTTTAGAAAGTGTTGATGAGTCATGGGTTTTAGATTCTAGTGCTTCACTTCATGCTACACCTCATAGAGATTATTTCATTGATTATGTCCAAGGTTATTTTGGGCTTGTTTATTTGGGGGATGATGAACCCTATCAAATTGTTGGGAAGAGAAAAATTAAGATTAAGTTGCAGAATGGGAATCATTGGCTACTACATGAGGTAAGACATGTTCCAAGGCTGAGTAGGAATTTAATTTTAGTAGGGAAACTCAGTGATGAGGGTTGTGTAGTTACTTTTAATGATAAAAATTGGAAGGTTTCAAAAGGTTCCCTTCACTAGTACATTTGACCCCAATTTTTGACCAAAATTTTTGACCATCTATTAAAATGTTTTAGATTGGTCAAAATATGCAAGGAAAAATATCTTTTTTTAAAAATCCATGCCTGTGTTGGTCGAATTTTCGACCAACACGGGCTTTATATGTTAAATTTTTTTAAAAAGTGGGAAAAACTCATTTTTGCTAAGGACGAAAATGGAGGAAGGGTTTCACAGGTTGGAGGAGGAAAAGGCAAAGGTTTTTGAGAAAGGGGCATCTATGTATAGGGGGTGCATGGAGATGGGTGTGGCAGCGACGGTGTTAATGAAATCCTTGAAATCAATGTTGTCGTTTGCTAATGAGGAGGCCAAGTTAGGGCTGAAGATGAGAGTGGTGGCATTGGTTAATGAGGATGGGGTGTTTTGATAATGCAGGATCTGTTAATTGCTGGTTTCAACATCACTAGTGCAACAATAGAATGGGCAATGGTAAAACTCATTCATAATCTAGATAAAATGGAAAAAGTCCAAGGGGAGTTAGAGGAGGTTGTATGTCATAGTAGAAGAGTGGAGGAATCTGATATTGATAATCTACCTTACCTTCATACAATGGTGAAAGAAGTGCCTCGACTGTATCCTCCTGGTCCTCTTTTGATCCCTCATAAAGCATCAAGATCTTGTGAAATAGGGGGTTTGTGATCCCCAAAGACACACAAGTATGGGTTAATGTGTGGGCGATTGTGAGGGATCCTGTTGTGTTGGAAGGAGCCTTCCAAATTTATGCGAGAGAGGTTTTTGGAGGGAGAGGGAGCTACTGTGGACTTTAAGGGACAAGATTTTGAGCTTATACCATTTGGAGTAGGGAGAAGAATATGCCTAGGGCTTCCTTTGGCTGATAAGATGCTTCATTTAATTTTGGCTTCGCTGGTTCACTCCTTCGACTGGAGTCTTCCTAATGGAATGAGAACAAAGGAACTAGACATGGACTATATATTTAGAGTGGTATTGTGGAAAAGTCAGAATTTGGAAGCAATCCCACTACACCTGCAGCATCACTTGTATTAATTCTTCAATATTAAGGTAATTTATTCAATACGTTGGATCACAAAGTCTAATATGATAATGCCATTTAGAATGGAGGTGTCATAATAGATTTACTAAGTTGACTGACTTTCCCTACAATAATTTTATTAGTGTCTAAGACTCTAAAGTATCAAGAAAAGTGACATCTGTGTACACAACATAGTGAATGAGGGCTACCATTTCTTTCTTAGGTGTCACACCTCTGTATCAAGAGAGACATACCCATACAACGTAGACCCTTCCCGCACTCTACATGGCACTACTTTTGTGCATATCAATGAATTTGAATGCAATATTATAAATAATTTTTGCATGCAACTTCTTACCATTATATACTTATTTTTGTTTAAATTAATATGATCATAAATGAGTTTGAAATTTGTATTAGAAAGACTTTGAGATTTTTATATGGTTTTTGTAATGTAATATGGGTCTTATTCAATGTTATACCACTTCTTTGAGTGTGTTTCATATTGTTTCAAGGAAATTTGGATTTATTTGTAGCTACAGGTTCTTGTGCTTTGTCTTGATAATAAAACATGAATTGGCACCGGATGGACATTCTAGATTATCTACTTTGAAACGTGAATTTTTTGACATATGGGGTGAAAACCTCTAATGTATCCTTGGCATGCACTGATAATAAATGGCATATTGTTATCCTGATGTCCAAGCCCACAAGTTATGTGGAGTAACAATGGTTGAATATCGAAGTCTTTGAGAGAACCTTGGAGACATTACGACTCATTTATTGGATCTTTATTACTAACTCCTTCTTAAGATCCATGTGGAAGGGTTTGGGTTTATCACTAGTCCATAAATATTGTCATGCATAAATGTTAAAATGCCAGTATCATTACTATTAATGAAATATATTTCCACCAAGTTTATAAAACTCTTTATAGAGTCATTTACCAAAAGCTCTCTATTAATAGGCTCTGAAAATACTCTATTAATAGACTTTAAAAATACTACATTTTCAATAATAAGCATTTATAACTGATATAGTACAAGGCTAAAAAATCCATTTATTTAGATTCTTTTTTTTTTAACGCTACTAACTCTTCAGAGCCCTTTATTCATCTAGCTCAATTGCAAATGTTCTACTCTGGAACACAAAAATTTACGTGCTTTAATTCAATGGAGAGTGTTGTATGGGGGCATTTTTGAATTTATTCAGGTCAATTGCAAATCAACAGCTCTGTGTCAGTCTCCAGCTGTAGCATCTACAGGAAAGATGGCTTTGATTTCATTCATGTCTTCTGCTATCAATTTTACCGAGAGAGAAGATATTATCATCCAGGTTCTTCATCTTGGTGGTTCCAGGAATGGGCACAACATCATTTCCCTTGTCTTGAACCCATGCAAGAGCAACCTAGCTTGGGCTGCACCCTTTTCTTAAACTGATCTTACTTAGCTTTAGTAATAGATCTTGGTTCCGCTCAAGATTCTCACCTTAAAACCTTGGATTCCCCTATTTAATAGATCAATTATTATGATATGAAACAATCAACAATGACAAAATCAAATCAAATTAATTTTTACCTTTATTGTATTTCTTGTCATGTAGATTTTTGTTTAGATTTTACTTTGTTGTTCAGTCTCAATGTTTGAACTCAACATCAGATCATCTTTAAAATGGTACAATTATTAAATGGAAAAAAAAAATCCTATCCTTTACCTTACAAAGTCATTATCTGTCACACTTTGAAAAAGTTTTCCTCCTGTGCTGAAGAAACCCATGCCTAAAGGACTGTATGGAACAATCCCAATCCCCAACTCCCTATGAATGGAATAAAATGAAATAAAATAAATATAAGTAAGCTTGTATTCCTTATATAAGTTCAAATGGAACAAAGTTCAAAAAAAATCTTATTAAAAACTTCAACTTTTGGTATATACTGTGAACCCAATTCACAAATATTTATTCTCAGTTCTCTGCAATCTATAAAGTAAACATTGAATCACTGACTGTTGAGGTATTATATCATCACAACATTTACCTAGAGGTGGGAATAATTTGGGCCTCAGAATCCCTACTCTAGAGAGACCATTCAAGCTGCACAACAGTGATTGGATGCACTGCATGGGCCCTACGGATTGTTGAAGTAGAGGCTTCAAACAGACCCACATATTTTATATTTCCCTCTTCTACCAACTTCTTCAGTTCACCCATCTGTATAAAAGGAAAATTGATTTGCTTGTTATCAGATTTCTTATGTTTTGCTAGGCGTCAGTAAAGAGCCAGAGGGATACAATCTTGCCCTCCAAAGCCATACAACCTTGATTATTAGACACATATTTTCAAGTGAAATTAGAGGTTTGAAATTTTGATTTTGTTGTTTCTGAGACAAATTCATTGACTCATGTTACATTAGCTTCATAAGAACTCATCTCTCATGACAATAAGTTGGAGTAGTATTACACTTAGTGACCTTTTGGAAAGGCTTAATGCTTCACCTTATGAGCATCATCTAAATTTAATGAGTACTACGTGTTCCATTCATTTTTATGAAAAATGAGTTCTTGTGAACCACTATTAAAATAACTTGTGTCAATGCATTTCACTAGAAAACCACACAGTTGAATCCTTATAGTAAAATCACAATTTGACTTGCTGTAGAAAATATTTCACACTTATCAATCTCAAGAATTGATATGTAAAATATATTTCTCACATCAAATCAAATTCAAGATTCAACTATGTAGTTTTTGGAGAAAAACCATTGCCCAAAATTTTATAAATAAGATTAAAATAAAAAACATGTCATAGTAGTGCAGATTTTGAATCTTAAAACTTACAGAACCATGACAAAATAGTATTTTGGTGCCAGGTTAAGGGTTTGGAATCCGAAGACTTATAGTAGCTTCTATGGGTATAGTAATATCTACCCTGTGCTGGTAATAAAGATCAATGTAGTCTATATCAAGCCTCTTGAGGCTTGCTTCACAGGCAGCCCTGACATATGCAGGATCTCCCTTCACACCAAATTCTCCATTACTCCAAGTCAATCCAAACTTAGTTATAATATGAACCTTCTCTTTGATACCTTTCAGAGCCTATTTAGGAAGGAACAATAAAAGCATTATGCACGGTGTTAGAACAATCAAGCTCAGAGAATTAATAGATTAAGAAATGGAAATAGTACGAGTTAGAAACAAGATGTGCATCTTTTGATCAATCAATGGTTTTAACAAATGCATCTTTTGAGTAATATTGATCACTTTTTAGTGATGGTTTATATAGTTTTCAGCTATGTAAGGATTTGATATAGTTGATGCTTTCGCAGCTCATAATTATGTTATAATGTTGAATTACTTTTCAGAAGAGTCTTCTAGTGTAGGCTAGAAAAGAAATGTTAGAACTTAAGTATAAACACACAAGAGAGCTTGTTAGGTTTGTTTACATGAATGATCCAATGTTTTCCAAGATGACACAAAATAAAACAACATGTATGGTAGAACCATTTTTTAAATTGTAAAGTGAAGCTTCTCGATACCTAACATATAGAAACTATTATCCAAATTTTCTCATCTACATCACCACTTATCAGTTACAACAGTAATCTTAAACTATATCATAGCAGTAACTGGGAGCCAGGCATGCTCAGATCAACATGTATGGTAGTCACAATCAAACATGGATTTCAAGAATTTTTAAGGAAATGAAAGCATTTCATTTTATTCATGCTGCCTATCCAAGAACCTTGAATGGCACAAAGAAATCTTACTCCTTTTGTCATATATTCTATCTTGGCTATATTTATAAGATGTGTCTGTATAATCTTTTGTCTAACATGAGAAGTCATACAAAATATTTGGAAATACCTTCATCTCTGAGTTACAAGGCATAGAATCATGCTAAATTGCTTTAATCCACCTTAGGTTCAGATTTCTTGATTATGCTTTGCAAATATTGATACACTGTTATCCTCTTTTGTAAATCCAATTTGACATTATTTGATTGGTAGTTTCTCTGTATTATGCATTAATGGTAGTCCATGTTCGGAGAATGTAATCCCATCTTTGTTATATGAATAGAGTTTGCATAAGAGATGTTGGTATGGTTTTTATAAAGTAGGTTAATAGCTTTGTCTTCTAAGTTCTTTCTTATAAATGAACATTTGGATATGGTGATAGTAATGAAGGGTCTATATTGGTCGATATGATTGTGTTGGAATAGACAAGCAAAGGAAGTAATCAAAGCAATTAAGAAACACATTTCCAATAAGAATCCTAAGATCCAAATTCTTTCTCTGACGGTTAGTATTGAATAATATTATAAATTTCTATATACATTTTGATTTATTTTAAGTTATCATTACTGAGATATTTGGTTGAATTCTAAGTGAAAAAAATTTACTATAGTAAGAATTCATTTATGATTGACTTTGATGGATAACTTTGATTTAATATTTTCCTGGTTATTTTTGTAGCTATTAGAGACACTTACAAAAAATTGTGGTGATACTATTCACTTGCAAGTTGCCGAGAGAGATGTGGTACATGAAATGGTCAAGATAGTAAAGAAAAAGGTCTGTAAAAAAAGCTTTTGTGTAACTTGCACATGTTTTTGTGGGTTGTAGCTTAAACAATTTTCGGTTTGTGCTCTTAGTGCATATTTTCAGCAATCCTTTATGTGGGTTTTATTTGTATTTTATTTTGTAGCCTGATTTAAATGTTAGAGAAAAGATCTTGGTCCTGCTAGATACATGGCAGGAAGCTTTTGGGGGGTCAAATGGAAGATATCCTTAATATTATTCTGCATACCACGAGTTACAGGTAAGGGAAAAAATAAAATGAATCTTAAGGATGTTCAACAAATCTCATGTTTTTCAAGGGCAGGTTGAATATATTTGACTGACTCTGCCAAATGGCAGGGTAAAACATTGACCTTGAGATTGACCCTCATTTTTGTTACCTAGATTTTCTTTCTAGCTCGCATACTTTAAATGCCATTTGGAAGTAGTGTATATTGTTAAACTATTCTAGGATGTAGTGCAACAGTGATGTTGGCATAATGACATTAGTTAGTAATTAATTTCATGTTGCATGTTCTTAGTTTGAAGTTTTATTTGTCATTTTAGAGCCCAGTGGCTCTAGGGCCTTGAGTATGGTAACCTGAGAGAGTGCATGAATTGTTTGTTATTGCATATTAAAATGTGATTACCTGCCTCAGTTTGCTACATTTTTAGATGCTTTAAGGCTTTCCAGAAAACAACAATTATTGTGTTACGGTTGCTCAAGTATCTTCTACAGTCACTCCTCAAAGATCTATTTTAAGTTTTTATCTTAACCAATGGAAGGCATCAAATCCTTATGGAAATTGCCTTTTAGGTGCCTACCAAAAATGGTATGATTCTTTAGAATGATGGGGCTCCTGCACAAGCAGCATAATGATCTCTTTATGGGATATATTGGATTTTGCCCAAAAATAACAAGTCCCACAACACAAGTTATTTATAAATAGTATTCTATATATAAAATACATAATTGCAATTCAATTTAGAGAAAATTGTATCAAGGATTTATGATCATTATACAAATGATATTGAAAACAAAACACCCTAAATTCACTTGTATCCATTTCACTGCATACTTCTAATAGCTGACCATATTAGGAATTCAGTGGAAAAGCTTGATAGGATGCTGGGAGAGTTGAGACTATCCTCCTCAATTAAACTCAAGGGCACATAATGAGTGCCCAAGTCATATGGCCCCTTGGGCCATGAGAATGGCAGGACATCTATCATCTTGTAGTTGTTTTATTTAATGACAGAACCAGTACTGGTGCATCTTTCTATCAAACATTTTCAAATTGATCCTAAATATGATATTTGATGGAAATTAGATAAATAATTATTAATCTTATGTTCCTTGTTAAGAGGATCAAAGATATTCTTCCTCAACCAAGGCCAAGGGCATGGAATGAGCCTCTGAGTAGAACCCTTAGTCCATTCATCTCGCGATTGGCATACTTGATGAGGGACAACCATTACTACTGCATCTTTTTAACAAATTTATATGGAGATTAATAGAAGAATACTTGCATACCAGTTAGTTTCTATTATATTCTTTATTGCTATTATTTTATACACCGATTCTTTTCTAATTCAAACATGGTAGTTTGATTTCCATGAAGTTTTGCAAATCCTCAAGACCACAAGATAGATTAAGCATCAATAAGTAATTGTGAAAGATCCCCACCCAAACCCAATCCAATTTTTCCATTTTGTTTGGTTTGATGTATGTTTTGGACTCCTAGGAATGGTGATGTTTCTACGTTCGGCAATTCTGATCTGACTTTGGCTGAGTTCACTTTGATGCTTGTTTATGATAACAAATTACAAATGATTAAAGGAAATGACTATGCAATGAATGAAAACATGTCTATCTAAATGATATGGAAAAATATGACTTTATTGTTTACTGCTAAGACTGAAAATAGAGATTACAGACCTATTATCAGTCACAAATCAAACTGTAACAATTCAATCCATAGGTTTTAATGCCATATAATCAACATGTATCACATCCAGAAGTTAGCTAGCTATTGTAGGCTTCTATAGACCACCTTGGGACTAGTAAATGACCACTTTAAGGTATGATATGAAGTATGATCTGCAACAGAAGGATTGCTATTATCCTACACAGGTTTGATATGCAATTTCCAGCCATTATATTCAGTGCCATGAATCTAATATGCACTTTCAGCCACTATATCCCTTTAGATATGGTAAGTTTGAATGACACTATAATTTGATTTTTTAATTTGATTCCAATATTAAAAAATAAGAACTCAAATGACTAGTACATTGTGATCCTGTTACACCAAACATCTGGAACCAGATTACTTGAGCAAATTACAGATTCACACTGAATGATATTTCTCATCAATGCTTTGGCAATATAAATTGCAGAACTAACTATAAAGAAGCAAAGACTGAGTTTCGTAGTCAATATTAAGGCATTTTTATATCTCAAATCACATGTATAGGAACGAGAAATGTTACAGTTCTAGATCCACATTAGCTCTCCAAGCGGTAGGCAAAAAGCCTATATTTCCCATTGTGACTAGTAATTCAACTATGCTTTTCAAACCTCTAATTTTGTCATCTAGCACCAACCTTAAGAGCCTTCCAGGTGATCTATGTTGTTTAAATCTCTCTCAAATATTGCTTATTTATTTGTTGCTATTGTCAGTCCCAATTGTAGGGACACATTTATCAATTCACCCCTTGTACCACAATTATCCTAGTATAGCCATGATAGTCAAACAGTGAAGGCTAAACTTCTTTTGAGATTCTCATGCATGGCTCTGAATACATTCTTGTCACATTAAACAAATAGACAACTATTTTTGCTAAGAACACATTTTCAGTCTACTAGTTTTTGTTTGTTTATGATCCATAGTGTTAGTTTATAGTTAATAAATTATAATATTAGCTTATCCACCACCTATGAGCATCATCTAATTGCAATGAGTGCTAAGTGTTCCATTCATTCTCATGAAAGATGCGTCCTTGTGAACTATTACTCATGAAACATGAGTCAATGAGTTTAACTTAAAATCTACAAAGTTGAATCTGCATAGCAATATCATAATTTGACTTGCTGTGGAAAATATCTCCTACTTACTAATAATATATTGCCATGTTGGGTAGTTAATGGTTGGTTCTTATGGGAAAAATGGTTTTAGAAGCTAAAAAAGTGAAGGCCTTTTGTAAAATAATTGAATATTGTAACTGATATAGAAAATATAAAAACAATATAATATTTGTGAAATTTTATGTTACTTAAAAATGCGATTCTATATTTTGTTTCCATTTTTTAATCTTGTACTCCACATGTTCATCAATGTATCATCAATGGCCTTTAGCTATATAAGCTATAGTCTTATTCTAATATATGTCCTTTCCCCATGCAGTCGAGCTATTGGGTACAAGTTTGGACTGCATCTAAATGAAACTGTTCCCCTACTTATTAACTATTGTAAAAGTGCATCTGAAACTGATGAGGAGCTAAGAGAATATAGCTTGCAGGTGTTAAAAGAGTTTGGTTGTAGAGAAATTATGTATTTTCATCTCACACTATTTGTTAACATCAGTGTTTCCATTTTAAAAGTTCATATCATCTATATTGAAAGTATATGTATGTTTTGTGAAATGCATCTTCAGATTTCATTCTTCAAATAGAAAACCCTGATTATTCAAAAA
The DNA here is from genome assembly GCA_028749045.1 of Cupressus sempervirens. Lineage (NCBI taxonomy): Eukaryota > Viridiplantae > Streptophyta > Pinopsida > Cupressales > Cupressaceae > Cupressus > Cupressus sempervirens. The sequence continues at coordinate 332,155,645 of CM053785.1, forward strand.
TTTGTAAATAATCACCGTAAAGATGCAATTTGCAGGCATTGGAGAGTTTTTTCCTATGTTGTGCCAGAGATGTGGTTGTTTATTGTGATACAATTTTGGAACTTGCTCTGGACTACATAAGCTATGATCCAAACTACACTGATAATATGGAAGAAGATATAGAAGAGAGTAATGGAGAGGAGGATGAGTATGTTAAAATTGCTTAAGATAATTATTTTCTTGAGAAAATTTAATTTTTGTACAATGGTGTCTTTTATTTTCATGTAATTATGAATTTTATGACCAACATGTGAATACTATTCTGTTGATGTAGAGAGAGTGCTAATGAATATAGCGATGATGAGGATATCAGCTAGAAGGTTCAGAGGGCAGCAGCTAAGTGTTTGTCTGCTATGATAACATCTCATCCAGAAATGCTATTAAATTTGTATGAGGAGGCATGTGCTTTGAACCTTTCTCAATTGTTGATGGGAGATATTTATCATTTTCATAAAAGTTGACTCTATTTGTCGTATACATTTGCCATGTTTTTTGACCTTTGTGTGCCCAATAATTTTGGCTTAGTGTCTCTTCAGAGTTTATGGCTTACCTCTAAAGAGTAACAAGAATGGCCCTTTGTCTTTGTTAGAGTCAAGAGGATACATAAATTCCATTCTCTTGGCATAACACTAACCTGCTAATGTTATGCACAAATAGGAATAAATTGAGTTTTAAATGATATATATCAGTTGTTATATCATTTCAAAATGTGGTTAGCTTTAGGAATTCTTTTATAAGATGTTATATGAAATGATTGCTAGCTAACACCTGCCAAGGAAACATAACTTGCTTCTTCTCATAGTGAATTCTGCTCAAGGTTTTGGCATTGTGAAGTGTAGCCCAGTTCTTTATGTGCCAATGGAAATACTGAGAATGCTAAGAGATGGCATGGTTACTCTCGTTGATGTTATTTCTTTGTTGATAAATATATCTATTGCATTTTCCTTGGTTTTTTAAATGGGAAGTAATCTAAGGGGAGAACACTTCGTTATGTTTCCAAGTAAGTGTTTTTATAAATATAAAATGATAGCATTATTTAGACTTGCACAATAAACCAAATTTTTCTTTGCTTCAAGCGACTTGGAGGGGTGACTTGGTGAGTTGACTCGACGAGCCGACATGGGGAGCAAACTTGGTGAGCGAACTTAAAGAGTTAAGCCATCTCACAAATTTCAAAAGAAAATGTTGACAATTAATCCAACAATAAGATGTTGCTCTAACTAAGTGCAAAGAAAAGAAGGTTATTCACAATATTCAAAGAATGAGTTTGATGAGAAAAACAAGTGCAAATATATGAATCTGAAGAACATAGAGTAAATCATACAGGCCTCTAGAAATTCAAGAAATAATACAGCTCACAATTAATATTTTATATCTTCTATACATGCTAGGCTGGAATGCTTTTTCCTTTATGGAATTATTTTTGGGCTGCTACATGCTTTTTGGTCTATGAAACCTTGCTTTGTCAAGCCTGCCCAGGATGTACAAATTTTTACCACAATTGGAAGAGAGATTTCTTGGTAGTGGGCCAAAAAGACAAGGATAATAAAATGTGTATCATCTAATATCTCACTGAGAAACTAACTTCAACAGATTGCTGGTATTCTGATTAAGAAGAAGCTAAACAAGGAAACATTAAACTGACAGAAGAAGCAATCCTTGAACTCCGCAAATGTTTTGAAGATTAAACCATATATATTCAGTGTGATGAGAATCAAATATGATATTATTGGTGTCAACACATATTGCTTACAGGAAATGGTTCTTCTATCAAAACTAATGGTCTTACTATTAGACAAAGGCCATCAAGGAGATGGGTTGCAGAGACATAAGACAACATTCAAAAGATCAGTTTGTTGGGCACCTTTGACACTGCAAAGGATGAAGCAGCCTACCTTTTGAGGGGCAAAGAGACTGCCAAGATGCTCCTCCTCAGGTTCAAGGATGCCCGTGCCAGAAAAAAGACTATCAACTCTAGTTCAAGTCCCAATTTTCTCTCTAATTCTAAGGCAAATTGTCTCAGGAATCATTTCATATAGTCAAAAGTCAAGCTGGGAACATAGTATCTCAGCTCTAATGCCCATGTCCAAAATGCTGAACTTACCTTTAGAGAAGTCCTCTTGCATTGGAAGTAGGATTTCCAGCCTAACAAACGTGCACATTACTCCAAGTAAGTCCATGGGTGAGGGGAATTTCGAAGGTAAAGACAATGACTCAACTGGTTTTTCTCACAACTCTATACAACAGAGACATAGTAATGGTGAAAGACAATGGCTATAAACGTTAGTGAACCATAATTTGGTAAACTTTTAGTTTTCCATCCCTTGTCTCTCTTCTATTTAAAAATGTTCTTTGTTTTGGTAAACTTTTAGTTTTCCATCACCTTGCCGATTAGGATCCGCCTTGTAGATTTGAGGCGACATGTTTGGATTGGATCTAGTTTAGGTCCTTGTTTACGGGTTTTGTGCCCAGATTTGGGTCTTATTTCATGTGGCTAAGGCCTATATGTTTCATGTTCTGGGCCGAGGCCCACATGTTACCCTTTTGAGGTTAGATCTGTCTCAAACTTAGCCTGGTATATGTTCCCAAATTCACACCCTATATGCTAAAGCCCTAGCCACTTGGATCTAGGCCTATATGTCAGCTATTGGGGCCTAATCAAGCCCATTCTACATTGAATTATGGACTTGTCTAATTAGATCAGGTCCATTCATTAGATCAAGAGGCTGTTCAAATAATTTTTAGGCTCCAATCTCGAGTTTTGAGCTTCATGTTTCATCGTAGGCCTGATTATAGGCATCATTATATCTAGTTTAAGCTTGATTTGGTCATATAAGGCCCACGTGTTTCATTACAAAGGGCTTGCTGATTGGTTGTTATTATATGGGTCTTTAGGAATGTGCCAACACTCCCATAGGAATCTGGCACCTGAGAGGAATTAGTCATAGAGAAAAGAGAAGAGTGAGCATTTCCTTAGAAATTCCTATGAGCTAGTATAATAATATGGTTCATTGGTTCAATAGATCTCAAAGTTTGTCATTTTTTCACTTAATAATTATCATAACATAATTATTGTTCCTCCATATTGGTATCGGTTATGAGTGTTGCATGCTGATTATTGCTCAGTCATATGTTGATTGATGTCCTCTTGATTATTTATATTTATTGATACAACTTCTCCTGATTTGTGTATCATCCTGTTACATAGTAATCATGGACCATCATTGGATATACATATGATCATTGATCAATTATCCCTTAGTTTTTGGTCTTCATAGTAGATATCATACTTATCAGCACTTGGGAACCGGAATACCCATTATGGATTCCTCATTTTCTATTATGTATCACTCCATATTGATTTAGTAATTGGTTCATTAACCAAATCACTTCTTCTCATGATGTTGATGTGTATTGACTGCTCTTCAACTTCTTCCATGTATGATGCAAATTGATATCTTAGCTACTAGTGAAAATAGTTCTAAATGACGATTTATCCATAGTTGTGATTCTCTAATATGAGTACTTTCCTTCATATAGGAATGATTGCTCAATACTAGATGTCAGGCTGAGGATCCTTCACCATTTGATCATGGATAATCTTGTGATAGTTATTGATTTACAATTTACATGATGACTAGTTTGAAGATGTCATGTTGACTGTCCCTTTGAATGGTTTACCCATATAACATAAAGTGTTTGATGCTGATGAAAGCCTATATATGAAATAATTGAGCTCCTCCTTTCCTCTTGTTGGTAGTTGTAATGATTTTTATGCATCCGTAAACAAAATCCACATCAACCTCTGATTGAAGACAACACAATTTACAGTTTAGAAACTACCATGTGTATGCCTATTGCTTGATGAAGATAAATACTGACTTAATTCCTTTATTTTGTCATCTCCTATGCTACATCTTCTCAGTGTGAAAACAAAGGTTGTGATGTGTTTGACTATTTTTCATCTAGCGGTGCTAATCTATGTAACTTGATATCTTTCTGTTTTGATTTGTTTAATTTTGTAACAATATTAACTAGTTCTTGTTGTATTCAGATTGGTGGAGGTTCTTACTCATCTTTGTATTCAAGTCGTGGCATGGGTGGTGGATACTTAAGTGGTTGTGGCTCATCCTATTATTAAACTGTAAGTATAATAGTCAGATTTTTTAATGTAAAATTTTAGTCTCTAATAGTAAAGTCTAATCTTTTGTTTGTGAGACCTTACTGTGGTTTGAGTAGTAGACTACAAAGTTGTCTTAGTATGATGTCTCTTTAACACATCTCTATGGCATACAGATATGTGATCACGAGGCTGCCATAGCCTAGAATAGAATCAAGCTTTGAGAGGCATAATTTAATTTTTTAAAGGCAACATTCTTTTTATATGAGAAGAGGCTCTTGTAGCTTGAGGTGGCTGAATGAGAATCGAAGTGCAGAAATATTATACAAGCTACTAGTTGGTAGCTTGAGAATTTGAAGAGATTTTGGTGGTAGCATTTACTATTTCATAAATTAAAGATATTAATATCTTAGGTGTGGGAAGGCATAGTATGCAAGATGAGTATCACATTATTGTTTACTTGTATCTGGAACTTTGTTATTTTTGTAGGAATTTTCATCGAATGACTCTTGCAGATAAAGGATGATGAGCTTGCATATTTTGTCAATGCTTTTGACATCAACTAGAAGACATTTTTTTGCCATAAGTAACTTAGGTATCTAACTAAAATAATAAGATAGCTCAATATAAGCATAACTATATTGAAATACAGTATAGGATGCCCATGCAGAGTTTTGACCTTTATAGTTAAGAAGCTTAATGTAAAAAATTAAAAATCTTTGCCTATGTACATGCCATGTATCTTAGTTCAAGATAACTACCTTGTAAATGTTTTAGTTAATTCGATAAATTTCTTAATGGACCAGGTACCTTGACTATGGTCTGTGCAACTTCATTAATATTATAATATATCTTAGCCGAAGTAATAAATAGAAACTGTGGAGATGATATGCAAAACCTTAGTTTGAATGTGAGATGGACAAATAGATTCCCCTTTAGTCTGTCCTATGGAACTATTGTCAATCATCAACCATACAAATCTTTTTATCTCTTAGTTGCTACCTTTTAGAAGGAATTCAACTTAGGTAATGAAGGTCACTGAGTTTGAATGTGAGATGAGACACAGACTCATGTACTATTAGGAATATCCATTCATATGGAGCTTAGATGACTTTTCAACAATGTGCCAATTTATTTCTCATAGTTTCTTTACAATAAAATTGTAGTAGCTCTATGCTTTACAGTCTACATTCTTAAAACAAACTTATGTAATGTGGTAAAAAACATTTGTGCTGGTTTTCTATTAATTATTTAATGAAAATGCTAGGAATGGTTTTTTCCTTCTGTAAGGTTGATTGATCATGATGCATCTTAATTTATCTAACAAGACACAAATTAAATACTAAGGCAAAGCTAATGTTCAGTTTATTCATGTTCTTTGTAATTAGGATACAATGGCCAGGTGACCAGTTGATCCAGAGGAGGAGTTGAGGTTGATGTCTCAGGAAGTATGTGGTTATGTGGAAGCTGTTCTGAATAGTCTTGCTACAAATGTACCTAAAGTAAGAACCTTAGAACATCCTTGCATTAAAGAACTACAGAAATAGGCATTCTTCTGTATGGTTCTCATGAGTATTAACTTGTCCTTCAATGATTGATAGGTTTTGGTGCTCTGCCAAGTTGAGAAAGCCAAAGAGGAAATGCTTACTCAACTTTATAGCTCTGTCAGGTGAAGGTTAATTACATGTGGCTAATATGGCCATGGTACTAGTTATATTTGTTTTCTGTGTTCCTCATATATTATTTTTCAATTCTACTTCAGATAGCTCTCAGAGTAAAACAAAGATTGAAGAACTTCTCCAAGAAGATCAGAATGCAAAAATGAAACGTGAGAGATTCAAAAAATAGGCATCTTTATTGTCAAGACTTACTCATCAATTAAGTATCCATGATGTTTGAGCAACAATTGATAATTTTTCTTCAAATGGAGGTACTTGATATATTAGTTTTTGTTAAGTGAAATGTTTCTTTTCATAGTAATTGAATAATATATTTAATTTCTTATAATGGTTATATCTATATACAGCTTCATATAAAGGGAGAATTGTTACAGTAGATCTGTAACCTCCATTATATTTAGAAGCTTCATATCTACTTAATGTTCTTTATAACAGTATTTTATTGTGAAGATATATGCTGTTCATTTTTGTTGTCAAACAGAATTGTACTTGCATTTTAATATATGTTTTTAATGAATATTCAATCACAATAACTCAAAACCAAAACGATAAGAAAAATTATAGCAGATATTGAGAGGGATCATCACATTTGAGGAACCATCCATGTAGAGAAAAATATATTGAGATTATTTTGTTTGTTAGTGATGTCATTTTTCTCTACTCCTAGCTACATTCTGCAACTAAAAAATAGTTGAAGCAAAGGAATATTCTGTACAGGTATGATGTAAGAAAACCAATATAGACTTTCTAAGTCTACAATAGTATCATTGGCTCAAAATTTTTAAATAACCATTTCTTTGCAAGGGTTGGCACAAGCTATATGCCTAAGGTGCATCAAATTGTTTGAATAGAGTTTGTCTCAAAGATAATACCTCTAACATTTACTTGCACCTTTTGAAAGACTTCTCTGACACTTAGCATAAAGAATAGGAGTCCCCATTTGGACAGAACTTCTTACCATCATCTTTATCTTTATGAACCTGCATTGCCACATTATTCACAACAATAGATAATGTGGCATCTAGATAGACTTAGAAGAGTTATCCCCTACAACCAATTTATTAAGCAACAAAACTATCTGAAAAAATGACTTTTTTAGGTAGATAATTAGACCAAATTCTTGTCTCTTAGCCCAAACATTCCTAGAATCATGAAGACCTCATAGGAGGTTCAATTAATTGCACCAATCTGTAGAGGGTAGTCAAGCATACATGTAATCAGGAGTAACTTGAAAGAGTTTCTTACCACCAACCCATTTAATATTCTTCTACAAGCCAAAATTGCAATGTATTCTTGTATAACAATATTTGATTAGTTAACACAATTGCACACATGCCTAGATAAGTCCCCAACCTTATTTTTGCAAAGAGTTTGAGTTTGTTGGAAAGTTTGTGATTTGTTGGGTATTTGAGCAAGTATTCATACAATTTGATGGTCCAATTGATATGGGTTCCCCTATTACGATTTCATGGTCAAGCCTTCATAAGAAATATCAAAATGAGTTTTGTCTCTTTCTTATCAAATTTTATATTTGATATCAGTGTTCCTTCCCACAGAATTACCACTTGTGTTGGGGATGCTGCTACGTTGCTTGCTATATGGCACATGCAATACATATTGATAGCAAAAATTTTGAAATCTAGTTTACTTTTCATGGGGTACTCAGATATGTTATTTTGTAGATTCTGCCTAATATTTCAGTTCTTCTCAATTTGTATACTGGCTATTTTCCTGCCCACGAATCTTGTCTCAGGGCAATTAAGCTTTTAGAGTATATGGTGACTAGATGCATTTGGCATCTTGACAAATTGATTCATGACCACTGTCATTTGATACCTATCTTGTTGGTATTTTGTTTGTGAAAGAAATATATAGTGCCGTAATAGTCATTATTTTTACTCCAAAATCAAGTTATGGATGTCATATTAGGTTTTGTTGGAGGAAGGCTTGGGGTTGGACTTAGTTAACTACCTTGCCATAATTATTGGTCCTTTTTAAATTTAATTTGAACATCACTGCTTATGGCCATTGATGTTACCTTGATGTGGGAAACAATGAAAATCAGAGCTATGTCTATGTTTAAGGAGTCAAAATTGAGAATGTAAAGAGTTTGTGAAGGGAAAAATGTCTAATTATTGAGGGCAAAGTCAGGTTCTCATCAAATAATATAATTGCCCCAATTTTGATTTGTAAAGGATCTTGATAGCATTTGCTGAAGTCTTAGAAAAGCAAATTGTTAGTTGGGGAAAATCTATTCAATCATCCATCTTATCTTTCTAGACCAAGTCTCTCAGTAATAAATTGTAGTGCCATTTAAAGATTTACAAGTTTATCATAGAGGCTTCAAAGTAGTTTCAATTAAATATGAAATTTTTCTTTAGTGTTGATTGAATCCAAGAAATTATATTTTTATGTTCTTGCTGCATATGGTGTAGAGCTTGTTGACATGTTATATTGGGTGTAGAAGACAATGGTCCCCATGCAAAATATGCTAAATGTATAAGTTTTGACTCAAACCCTCCTCGCAGTTGAATCCTGATGAATTAACATAATTTGATACATTGGAAACAATACTCATATGGGAATTAAAGTTACAATATCCATAAAGATAGAGGTTTCACACATCACATATCCTTTTGTTATTCATTGATTACATGATCAATAAAGTTAACTAAAATCTCTACATTTCATGTTATATCCATTTGCAGCATGTGCCTCATGGCTATGTTTTTGTGATGGGCGATAACTAGAACAACAACTATGACTCTCATGTTTGGTAAGTAGAGTGGAAGCTTAAGTTTCTAATAGACTGTGTGCCACCTATATTTGTATATCTGAGTTTTAAATGGACTGACTTTGATTTGTCTTATTTTAAAATAGGGGATCTCTTCCTGTCAAGAACATTCTAGGAAGATATGTAATGTGTTATTTGCGACTGTCACAATTGGGATCCGACATATACAGACATCATTAGAAATTTAGAGGCACGACATTTGCTAGGATGTTACTAGACAATAGCTTGTATGACAACATGAATTTCTTTTTGTGGAGAAAATCCTAGTAGTAGTCATGCATCATATGCAACCTTCAAATATTGGCAGGGCCCCTGGTGGACAGAAAACTAGTGGTTGTAAGTATGTGTCATTGGAGTATCAATTCCTGACTGGGGTAAAGCTTCTTAGGAAAATGCTATCTATAGTAAAATGAGCAACTGCAGACTCTGCAGACTCACTTCTCAGTCACATAATTTGGTGGTTGTAATTTCCTTATGTTTTTTATTATGAGATACTACTTGAATTCTTCACAATTCAATGAATATAGAAATAGTTTCTTGTATTAAAGTAATATTTGAATGATTCTTAATTCCAAATGCATATACAGTATGGTTCAGATCAAAATAATTATGATTGCATAACAATCAAGATGATATATATTTTTTTATTTTTGATATACAGGAAATTACATGCAATGATTGAGGAAATTCTCAGTACCTTGTACTATTTGATGTGTCTGATATACAAGTAAGAATTTGCAAATATGCAGGCCGTCTCTGATATAACTTTATATTTATGCTCTAAATAATGTGATAAGTTGTTTGATATGACAATATAAATATACTCAAAGATGATGCCGTTTCTGATGGTAGCCTTTATATGCCTGCATTGAATGGGTGCCAAAGGCAATATGCTCTCTTACAGAGCGATCATTGTGAGATACAAAATATAATAAGTTCTTCCAATCATCCTGAGTTGAATGATAGAACTACCTTTTTACAACTTTCATTAGAAATGATTAGTCATGTCATAAATGATGTGAGTTATCTCTCTTTTCAGTCGCACCCTTTCATAATAATCTCTAATCACTTCTCTTATGATCTAGATTGGTTTGTTCACAATAAGCACTGGGTGGGGGTGACTTGGTGAGCTGACCTAGGGGGTGGACTTGGTGACTGAACATAAAGAGTCTAGTTGGTGAGCGTACTTGAATTGTCGGCTTGGCGAGCTGACTAGGAGAGTCAGCCTGGTGAGCTGACATGGCGAGTCGACTTAAACTGGCAAGTTGGTGGGGCAAGTGGGGGTGACTTGGTGAGTTGACCTGGAGAGTTGGCCTAGGGGGCAGACTTGGTGAGTGAACTTAGAGAGTCAACTTGGTGAGCATACTTCAATTGTCAGCTTGGCGAGCTGACTTGGGGAGCCGACTTGGTGATCTAACATGGTGAGTGGGCTTAAAGTGGCAACTTGGTGGGGCAAGTTGGCGAGCCAAATTAGCGAGGCCACTTAGACACGTGACATAGCGAGCTGACTTGGTGAGCAAGCTCGATGAGCGAACCTAAAAATTGACCTTGATGAGGCATTTTGGTGGGGTGACTTGATGATCAAACTCAAAGAGTCAACTTGGCGAGCATACTTGAACAGTCGACTTGGTGGGGCAAGTTGGCGAGCTGACTTAGTGAGTCCACTTGGTGAGGCGAGAGGTGAGTCAACTTGGTGCGGCAACTTGGCGAGCTGACTTGGTGAGCAGACTTAAAGACTAACCTTGATGAGGTGCTTTGGTGGGGCAACTTGATGAGCGAACTTAAAGAGTCAACTTTTTGAGCATACTCGAACAATCGACTTGGTGACATGACTTGGTAGGCTGGCTTGGCGAGCCGACCTAGCATGCGTACTTGAACAATAGACTTGGTGAGCTGACTAAAAGAGTTAACTCATTGAGGTGACTGGGTGGGAGTGACTTGGTGAGCTGACCTAGAGAGTTAACCTAGGGGATGGGCTTGGCGAGAAAACTTAGAGTCAACTTGGTGAGTGCACTTGAATTGTCGGCTTGGCGAGTAGACTTGAGGACTTGGTGGGACATGTGGGCGAGCCGACTTGGTGAGGTGACTTGGTGACATGAATTGGTGGGCTGGCTTGGTGAGCCAACCTTAAAGAGTCAACTTTGTGAGTGTACTCAAACAATTGACTTGGTGACATGACTTGGTGGGCTTGGCGAGCTGACCTGGCGTGTGTACTTGAATAGTAGACTTGGTGAACTGACTTAAAGAGTCAACTTGTTGAGGTGACTCGGTGGGGGTGACTTGGTGGGCTAACCTAGAGAGTTGACCTAGGGGGTGGACTTGGTGAGTGAACTTAAAGAGTTGACTTGGTGAGTGTACTTGAATTGTCAGCTTGGTGAGCTGACTATGGGAGTCAGCCTGGCAAGTTGATATGGCGAGTCGACTTAAAGTGGCAACTTGGTGGTGCAAGTTGGTGAGCTAACTTATCGAGGCCACTTGGTGAGGCAACTTCATGAAACAACTTGGTGAACTGACCTACTAAGTGTACTTAAAGACTGACCTTGATGAGGTGCTTTGGCTGGGTGACTTGATGAGAAAACTTAAAGTGTCAACTTGGTGTGCCGACCAAGTGAGTTTACATGGTGAGTGAGCTTAGAGAAGCAACTCTATGGGGCAACTTCATAAGCACACTGAGTGAGCCCACTTGCTGGTGCAAGGTGGTAAAACCACTAGGTGAGTCAACTTTGTGAGTTGACTTAATGAGTCAACTTGTTGAGGTGACTGGGTGGGGGTGACTTGGTGAGCTGACCTGGAGAGTTGGCCTAGTGGGTAGACTTGGCGAGTGAACTTAGAGAGTCAATTTGGTGAGCATACTTCAATTGTCAGCTTGGCGAGCTGACTTGGGGAGTCACCCTAGCGATCTAACATGGTGAGTGGGCTTAAAGTGGCGACTTGGTGGGGCAAGTTGGTCAGCCGACTTAGCAAGGCCACTTAGAGATGTGACATGGCGAGCTAACTTGGTGAGCAAGCTCAATGAGTGGACCTAAAGACTGACCTTGATGAGGCACTTTGGTGGGGTGACTTGATGATTGAACTCAAAGAGTCAACTTGGCGAGCATACTTGCACTAGTGCATTTGGGTTCATTTTTTGACCTTCATTGATCAAATTTTTGACCCAATTTTTGACCAAATTTGACCAACCCATTGGTCAAAATTTTTCTGGTCAAAATTTTGACCAACCCACTAGTACATGATTTGTCTCAATCATATAACTAATTATATATTTTTCATATTAGTTACTGTTAGTGTTTTTCAGGCATTCTATAAAATAGTTCACATGCCTTACGTATGATATGACATTTTGCATGCATCCTGCACTCTCTCTCATCTAGCTAATGATGGATTACGTAGAGTGATCTAAAACCATGATGCTAAAAAACACACAATCAAATCCAAAATGAACTTGCACTACAAATGGATTGTGGAAATCTGATATTGGTAAAATTGGATGCATGTCTACCAGGACAATCACAACTTAAACATATATTTGTCCTGGTAGACATGCATGCAAAATTAACAATATCAGATTTCCACAATCCATTTGTAATGAAAGTTCATTTTGGATTTGATTGTGTGTGTTTTTTAGCATCATGGTTTTAGATCACTCTCCGTAATCCATCATCAGCTGGATGAGAGTGCAGGATGCATGCAAAATGTCATATCATACGCAAGGCATGTGATAGTTTTATAGAATGCCTAAAAAAAAATTTACACCTACCTGTTGGTAGAAATTTCTACCTTCATTGGTCAAAATTTTTTACCTTCATTGGTCAAAATTTCTACCTTCATTGGTAAAAATTTTTAACCTTCATCGGTCAAAATTTCTACCTTCATTGGTCAAAATTTTTGACCTTCATTGGTCGAAATTTCTACCTTCATTGGTCAAAATTTTTGACCTTCATTGGTCAAAATTTCTACCTTTATTGGTCAAAATTTTTGACTTTCATTGGTCAAAATTTTTACCTTTATTGGTCGAAATTTTTTTCCTTCATTGGTCAAAATTTCTACCTTTATTGGTCAAAATTTTCTACCTTCATTGGTCGAAATTTCAACCAATTCTTGACAGAACTTGCACCATGGCTATGGAGGTTTTTCGACCAACGTATTGGTCAAAATTTTGACCAACTAGAAGGTTGGTCAAAATTTCGACCAGAAAAATTCTGACCAATGGGTTGGTCGAATTTGGTCGAAGTTTGGTTGAAAATTGGGTCGAAATTTCGACCAATAATGGTCGAAAAATGGTCTTAAATGTACTAGTGCTTGTAGTAGAAAAATGTGTGAAAGTAGGAACCTTATATCTTTGTACAAGTCATATTGTTCCTTCTACTTTAATTGTTTTAGAAAAAAATGAATGTTCAGGAACAATTGTTGTAGTTGAGCAGGGAGAACAAATAGCTATTGCAGATTCTGGTACAACGCTGTGGCACAAAAAACTTCACACATGAGTGAGAAAGGTATGAAAGTACTTCATTCAAAGAAAGTTTTACTAGGTTTGAAATGTGTTAATATGGATTTCTATGAAATTTTTGTGTATGGAAAACAAAAAAGAGTGAGTTTTGAAAAAATTGCGAAGGAAAATAAAAGGGAGAAATTAGAGTTTGTGTATACCGATGTACGGGGACTGTCTCAGGTATCTTCCATTGGTGGGTCTCATTACTATGTTACATTTATTGATGAAACAACTATAAAAGTATGGGTTTATTTCCTTAGGCAGAAATCTGATGTATTTCAAACTTTTAAGAAATGAAAATGCTTGGTTGAAAATGAGACTGGTAAAAAAAAAATGTCTCAGATCTGATAATGGCGGTGAGTATTGTAGTCATGAATTTGAAGATTATTGCTCTACTAATGGTATTCGTACATAGAAAACTATTCCAAGGACTCCATAGGAAAATGGAGTGGCTGAACACATGAATAGGACTATAATGGAACATGCAAGAAGCATGATGTTGCATGTTGGGTTGCCCTTATGCATGTGGGTAGAGGCTATCAATACTACTGAATATTTGATTAATAAAGGTACCTCTACTCCTTTAGGCTATGGTATTCCAGAGGAGGCATGGACTAGCAAGAAGGTGAGTTGTTCTTTTCTCAAAACCTTTAGTTGTAAAGCATTTGCTCACATAGATTCTAAAAATAGAACCAAGCTAGAAGTTAAGTCAAAGAAATGTGTTTTTTTTGGATATGGCATTAATGAGCTTGGTTATAGGCTTCAGAATTTTGAAAATCATAAAATTTTATGAAGTAGGGATGTCATATTTAATGAAAAAGTGTTGTACACAGATCTATTGTAGCAACATGATAAGAAAGAAGATGATTATGTAGTGCTGGATGATACTCTAAAAGCTGATGTTCCATCCATTTCTTATGATGTGCAACAACCACAACAAAAAATACCACATACATTGGTGAATGTTAGATGGTCAACAAGGAAAATTAGACCTCCAGAAATATTCTCTCCCTCTTTGTATTCTATTTTACTTACTGATGCTGGTGAACCTGAAAGTTATGATGAAGCTATGTAGGTGGATACTAAGATTTAGTGGGAGTCTATAATGAAAGATGAAATGGACTCTTTGTTGAAGAATAAGCCATGGGATTTGTTCAAGTTGCTTGTAGGTAAAAAGGCTTTATAGAATAAGTGGGTTTACAGGTTAAAAGAAGAGGATGAAGGTAATAAAATATTTAAAGCCAGGTTAGTTGTAAAAGGATTTGCACCGAAAAAGGGAATTGATTTTGATGAGATATTTTCTCTTGTTATTAAAATGACTTCTATCCATACTGTTTTAAGTTTAGTGGCTATTGAAGATTTTCATTTAGAGTAGCTAGATGTTAAAATAGCCTTCCTTCATGGTGATTTGGATGAAGAGATATACATGGCTCAACCATGAGGATTTGCAGTCAAAGGTAAAGAGAACTTAGTGTGCAATTTGAAGAAAAGTTTATATGGCTTGAAGTAAGCACCTCAACAATGGTATCTAAAATTTGACAGTTTTATGCATGCATGGTTATAGTAGGTGTCATTTAGATCATTGTGTTTATTTTAAGAGGTTAGATGATGATAGATACATTATTTTATGTTTATATGTTGATGATATGCTTGTATCTAGGTCTAACATGGATCACATCAAGGGGCTAAAATGCCAGTTAGCACGTGCATTTGCTATGAAGGATTTGGGGGAAGAAAAAAAAATCATTGGTATGAAGATTTACAGAGATAGGAAAAACATAACATTGATGCTATCTTAGGCTGATTATGTTGAGAAGGTGTCACAATGTTTCTCTATGGAGAATGCTAAAGCTGTTAGCACACCTTTACCTAGTCATTTGAAGTTGAATAAGGAGATGTATCCCAAGACATAGGAAGAGGAGGATAAGATGTCCAAGGTACCCTATGCTTCAACTATAGGAAACTTGATGTGTGCTATGGTATGTATTAGGCCAGATATTGCACATGCAGTGGGGTCATTAGTAGGTATATGAGTCATCCAGGAATTGAGCATTGGAATGTAGTCAAATGGATTCTCAGATATTTGAGAGGAATATCCAATAAGTGTTTACACTTTGGGGGCTCTACTACTGATTTACAGGGCTATGTTGACTCAGATTTGGTAGGGGATATTGATACTAGGCAGAGTACTACAGGTTACATCTTTACTATTGGTGGGGCAGCTTTGAGTTGGGTTTCTAGGTTACAAAAGGTTAATGCTTTATCCACTACAAAGGTAGAGTATGTAGCTTCTACAGAGGTAGCGAAGGAGATGATATGGCTTCAGTTCTTCTTGGAAGAATTGGGACATCCTCAGAAGGATAATTATTTGTTCACACATAGTTAGAGTGCCATTCATCTTGCAAAGAATTTAGCTCTGCATTCAAAGATCGAACACACATAGTTGCGGTACCATTTCATTCAATCAATTTTGGAGGATAGACAATTAAAGCTAGAGAAGATACATACAAATGATAATCTAACAGATATGTTGAGAAAGGTAGTAATAAGGGAGAAGCTAAACTCCTCTTCAGCTTTGGTTCATCTTCTAGACTAAACATGAATAAAAGAACAGTAGAGTCTAGGGTGGTTTGATCCAGTGGGAGCCCCATATGGTAGCAATATTGCTACAAGATCAATCTTCAAGTGGGAGATTGTTGTTTAGTGTGGAGCCTGATCAATCCCCAAGTGAGAGATTGTTAGATTGTGGTGACTGATTAGGAAAGTACTATACATACTTCATAAATTCTTTGGGGTTAAATTTTTTTTTGGGCCCTATTTTATCAAGATTTTGGGCCAACATGTAATTATTAATTATAACCCTAAAGTGGTTAAAATACTTGTATAAAAGGGATTAGGGTTAGGGATTTTTTCATAAGGTATGATGCGAAATTGGTTCTTATGGTGGTATTGAGCTATAAAGGATTATGGATTGTAATTAGGTTTTAATTAATGGATCATAAAAATATTGGACTTTCTATTTGGTGGATTTAGCCCAAGGATTGGGTGAACCACATTAAATCTTGGTGCCTTGTGTTCTTTTCTGTGTGATCTATTATTTTTTGTTATTGGTTATATTGCATGTAATAGTTATTTCTATTTGTGGTTTAATCCTAACACTTTAGTTTGGTCCACATTTCATGAGTAGTAGCACATCCTTTGACTTCATCAAATTCAACATAGTGAAGAGCTAATGCTATGCCAATCATCATGATATTATGATTTTCCTTTTCAACAAATTCTTTGATAGTCATTGTACTAGTAGGAGTTTTATACATCATGTTTAAGAATTTCAAACCTGAATCGCTAATGGTTTCTAGTTGTAACTTGATAAGGTCTTGCCATGCTGTAAAGTTTACTAGATTCAACTTGGGAATCTCTCTTTTGTAGGACATCTTGACCTTTAGCTTAGGTCCTTGAAACCTTCTCTGCAAGCACCAAATACTCTACTACCAATTTTTGGAAATATAAGAGAAGTAACTAAGAGGGGAGGGGTGAATCAATTACTATAAAAATAAATCCAAAATCCCTTAGATGTCAAACATAAACTTTGATTAAACTGTATTTTGTTGTTACTCAACAAACACATAGGAACTCAGTTTACACTAGCAAATGTTGTAACTCAGCAAATATTGAGAATCAAATTTTAGTTAGCAATAAATGAATATACTAATCTTAATGTAATTAACCTTAAGTTTAACTTAGTTTCATTCACATAAAAGAAATAGCATGAACACAAGTGAGACCAAGATTTAACGTGGAAACCCAATTTGGGAAAAACCACCAATTGCAACTAGTTACTAGTTTTCACTCTTCTAAAGTGAGCCCTGTTAGGAGCCAACCCTATTAAAGGTTACAAAACACACTATTAGGTGTGACCCTACTAGAGGATTTTATCACCCTATTTAGAGTGTCTTTGTTAGAGGTCTTTAAGACACTTCAAATAGAAATGCCACCTTGTTAGAGGATTTACAAATAGCTGTTAAGCCAACTCTGTTATGAGATTTAGATCACTGCTAAAATGGTTAAAGAGTAATAATGAGATGACCTGATTAATGATCCAACTAAATTATTGATTAAAGATCTTAATTATGGCTTGTATACTTGATCCTTTATGATTGAATGTATCTTTGCAGCTCAGCAGTGATATTCTGCTTATTCTTCTAATTCGCTTCCTCTAAGAATCCTCAAATCTACTATTATGTTCTACACATTCAATCTTCAACTTGACCTTATATTTCTATCTTACACATTGTCAATTCAGCTTGAATTCAACATAGAATACTTAATAATCATCTAGTTGGCTAGAATCAACAAACAAATCAATTGAACTCAATATGCCAGAACAAGAAAATATTTCATTAGTCAACCTTCCTTGGTAGACACTAATTTAGAAATGATTTTCCTATGTTAACCAAGTGATCTTGGTTAACACTACATATTCAAAAAGTTCCTTTGGTAACCAAGTGAGCTTGGTTAATACTGGTTCCATCCATCAACTAATTCAAACTTTCCTTTGACACTCGAGTGAACTCAGTAGACACTGACTTCTGAACTTAGAAAACTTTGGAATGCTTGGCAAACACAAAAAACTATCTTTATCACCCGAGTGAGCTTGACATACATTGACTAGAAATGATATGACATTTTTTGTAACATCAAAGATAATACACAATTAGCCAATTGTTTTCAATAGATATGTGCATACTTAATGGTGAATGTTTGTACACAATGTCTTTCTAGTTTCTTCCTATGCACACACCCATTTTATTTCATATGATCATTCATTTATTTAGGATTCATTAGTAATTATTTTTTCCCTATTTTCATGCCCTTGTAATCTAGATCTCTATAGTGATCTTTAACAATGGAGAAGGAACAGAGGGAAAAAGGAAAAGGAAGGGTTTTGTTGGTTGTGTTTCCATAGACAAATTTGATCTCAAATTATTATATGTGCTCACTGAATAGTGAGTCTCTATACAGAGTACTAAAAAATCATCCATTTCATACCTTCATCTATACATAATGTTTTTAAAGTTTCTTTCTACTTACATGCCCATTTCAAAAATTATGTTAATCTAAGCTCTCAAATATGCCCTAGTTTTTTGATCCATTTTTTTTAGGATTAAAAAATGAATATATATATATTTCTAATCTCTTATTGTTCCCTTGTGATCTAGGTGTCTACAATGATCTTTAATAGTGGAGAAGGAATAAAGGGAAAATGAAAAGGAAGGGTTTTTGTTGGTTGTGTTCCCATAGAAAAATTGTTAGAAATTTGTTTAGTGCTCCCCTCAAGACTCATAACAAGAGCTTAACTGCCTCCTATGCATTGTAAGTTGAGTGGTTGTATCGGGCATTGATAGATTGGTATTTCTATACAAAAAAAACCCCACTCTAGCAATTGGTATCATAGCATAGTTACTTAGAGAAGGCTTAACAACTTGAGTAAGATACCTATGGATATGGAACAGTTACATAAGAACCTAGAAGAAGCTCTTGAGTAGATTGATATCCTTATTGATGAAAGAGATGCTCTTAAGGACATATGTGAATATGCTAATGACTACATTGGGAAGTTGGAAAATAAGATTAATTATCTTAAGTACAAAAAAGAGTTTAAAGATCAAATCAAGGAAAGTGATGAAGTTTCCAGAATAAAGAAAGAAAATGAGACCCTTAAGAAAAAAATGAAGATTATTAACCTGAAGTTGAGTTTGAAGGATGATGAAAATAAAGTTGAGTCAATTTTGAAAGCTAAAAATGCAAATCTAAGATCTAATCTTACAAAAGCAACATCTAAGCTTGAGTTTACAAAGTTGTAGTATGTAGAACTTGAGAAGTAAAATACTATTGTGAAAGGAGAATTAACTTAGTCTAAGATACAACTTGTGAAGTTTAATTCTAGTATTGAAAAGATTGATGAGAAGATCTTTAGCTAGAGACCCTCTTATCATAAGATAGGTCTTGCATACCTTGGAGAAAAGTTAGCTAAGAAGTCTAAATCTAGAAAAGAATCAGATCTTGTGGCCCATTAGCTTGAGAAAAAGGAAGATAATATGAACAAGATTGAGTCAAGTCAATTTGGAGATGTACTTAAGCAAGTTGAGAAATTTAATCAACTAGATCAATTTGATGTACAAGTAAGCAACCTAAGCAAGTTGAATCACCTAGAGAAGTAAATAATGAATTCAAAGGTAGATGTTATGCATGTAATGAATTTGGTCATATGAAAAGGGACTATACTAGTCAATCATTTAAACCTATCTTTGATTATTGTTATAATTGTCATGCTTATGGTCATAGAGAAGTAAATTATAGAAAGCCTAAATTTGATAATAGGAATAATAATGGTGTTGATCACAAATTGGTTTTCACAAGTGAGTGTCAAAACACTCTAACCATTTACTTAGTTCATGCTGAACTAGTAATATATGCCAAGCACAACATATAAATGTTAGACCATGCCAAGTTGCAATGAGTTATGAGTCACTCAAGTGCCAAGCACATAGACCATGTTGAGTGATTCAAATGCTGAGTAAATAGTGGATGCCGAGAAGTTTAGGTGTTGAGTTAGAAGTAGAAATACAATGTATGCCAAGCATTAGAGACCTCATATGCTGATGACATAGTTTGGACATATTTTTTTGTAATGGCACAAACAACTATGTAAACTATTTTCAAGCTGACTTAAGGATAGATCTCAATCTTTTGGAGATAAGGACGAATCTATATGCAGATTCCCTATGCAATTACATGTAGCCAATTAGAAAATGGGAAAGTTTAAAAAACAAAATGGATGAATCTCAGCTGTAGATTCATACCTAACCCTAGGCCACTAGAGTCTTCTTAAGGAGGATGAAGCCCTAAACTCTTAACAATGATGAGAATAATATACAAGGGATGAATGATCGAATATAGTTTGTAGAGTATTCAAGGTGACTTAGCAGTAAGAATGAACTATAGAATGAGTTAAGTGAAGAATAGAGGATAAAGAAGGATACAACATTGATACATTAGATCATGAAGGATCAATCACATATTGTGCAGAGGTGATCTGTTATTAGTCAACCAAGTGCCAACTACAAAATCTATGCTAAGACATTTTAATAGGGTATTTCACTTAAATATCTTAACATAGTAGTCCTAACAAGCTATATGAAATACTTTAATAGGGTGCTTACTTAATTGTAAGTTGAAGTCCTCTAACTAGGCACACTTCTAACAGGGTGTTCAAATTGCCTAACAACAATCTTTTTAAGCCTTTAACAAGGCAGGCCTTTCACAGGGTAGATCATGATTCATGGTCAAACCATTTTAACCTTAATTAGACAAACTTTATTGCTATAGTAGTGAAGTTTTTCATCCCCACCCCAATTTTACCTTCTCACTTGGAGGATTTTTGGGTAATCATATCTAGTGTTTTGTGTGTGTTTGATTACATATTTACATGATTGATGAATATGCTTTATATGTTATTTTAGAATATTAATGCATGCAATGTATGAATGGTGAAAGTTTTATGAGTCCAAGTTTAAGCTCCTAATTCACCCCCCATCAAAAGTTTACTCTCTTCCCACTTGTAGTTACAACAATTGGTATCAGAGCCAAGTTCTCTAAAAGAGAAGTTTTGCATTCTAGAGGAAATATTTTGAAATGGAAGTTTACAAGTTGGGAAAGACTATTGAGAAGCTAGAGATTAAAATACATCTCATATGACATCAATTGAATGAGGTAAGAGAGGAACTATAGAAATCCTTGAAGAGAAGGAAAGAGATTGCTATTGCAGAGAATGGCACACAATACAAAGAGATAGACACCACCAAGTTATTTGTAGATGGTAACTCTAGTGAATTTGATGTAGTAGCTATAGATCTAATGGAAATGAATAGAATCCAAGCTAAGGAAATTAGAATTCTCAAAATAGAGCAAGAATCACAAGCTATACTACTATGTGAGGTGATTGAACAAAAGAAGAAAGCCATGGAAGACAAAGCCATGATTGAAGAAGATAAAATAACTCTAGCAAATAGATTGGAAGAAAAGTGAAAAAAACTAACCAAGATCTCCAACATGCAATTGGATACTCTAAGTCAAATGGTGAATGCCAACTATCAACTAAATGTCAAGGACATTGAAATAACCACATTGAAGTTGTAGAATGAATAATTGTAGAATGACCTGAAAAGAGAAAAAGAATTTGCTAAAAGTCTCAACAAGCCAAATGAAGACATCAAGTACTTTGAGAAATTACTAAGATCCCCTAGATACAACAAAGACACATTAGGATTGGGCTACATAAGCACTGAAGAAGGAGAATCATCCAAAGAAACTGAAGAAATGAATAACAAAGGTAAGAACTCCAAATCCACTTGTCATAATTGTGGTAAGAAAGGACATACTGCTAATGTGTGTAGGAGCAACAATGCAATTCAAAATGTCAAGCCTAAGAACATGACTCATTATCATAAGTGCAACAAGAAAGGTCATCAAGCACATGAATGTAGAACTAGGACCATGCATAAACAAAGATTTGAAGGATATTGCTACAACTATTAGAAGTATGGACATAAAGCTTTTGAATGCAGATCCAAATTCATGTGGTCATCAGAGAAGCTTGCAAAGGTAAAAAGCTATGGAAAATTTTATAATCAAGATTACAATACAAGATATAGATATCACTATAGTCAAGAATATGGACATGTTCTTGAGAATTGTATTAAAACACACTTCAGTGGTAACTACAAAAGATGGTTGAGTCAAATAAAATGTTTTAGCTATTTGAAGATTGGTCACATTAGTAAGCATTATCCAACTAAGTCAAACACAAAAAGTTGTGAATTTGATGAAGGCAAAGGTAAGGTAGATGTTGAACACATTAGAGATGAGATGAACAAGACATGGAAAAAGAAAGATGCTTGCAACACATCAAATGTAGAAGGGATCACTTCACCCAATGGGTCAGATGATCACACCTCATCAAATTGATCAAACAAGAGGTATGTGGGACTAATATTCAAGTGTAATATCATACATTAGTTCCAAAGGGAGATAGTGTTGGTGTTTTAAAATGCACTAAAACTACTAAGCGACAAAATGCTTAATACTAGGATGATAGTACATACACAATCTAAAGACTAGCCAATTCTTATTAACAATTGCATATGCAAAGTATTTGGACCCAACTTCAAAAAAACCATAGCTGGTTTTCTACTCTTCTAGCTTTGCAAAACCAAGGTGGGTATACCCAAGGATGATTCAAAACTGGAACAATTGTATGAGGATTATTCTTAGTTTCATTTTGATTCTTATTTCAAAATCCTCAAACACATACATAATTCTTACTAACTTGATAAAAACATCCCATAAAATAGATACAACCAAGAATTCTTCTATAGATCTGCAGATGTTCTTAACAATAGTGGCTAACTGAAGCTAAAACATTCGATGCAAACAAGTACTGGCCAACTTTGAAGATCTACAAGAAATAAAAGTAAAATTTGATTTGATACTGCATTTTGATAATCATTTATGATATATTTCTCCTTCAATTGAATCAATTTGACCAGTTCCTAATCCATTAGGGTTCAAAGTCTGTAGCAAATTCTTGGATTTAACATGTTGCCTTAAAACAAATTCTATCAGAAATTCTCATCAAAATTTATCATTCAAAACCCTTTCCATTACTAAAGAAACCTCATCACATTCATCAAAGCTTTTATTTAATCCATTGAATTAATAGCACTGATAAATATATATACAACCTAATCTCATAGGAGTTTGGGAAGGTGAGTAACCTTCATCATGTGATTCCTCTTCCCTTATTATTTTTCTTATTTTGGGAAAGGGTTCAGGGGGCCTTTCTTCAAAAGCAACACTAGTAGATTCAATTATCTACTTTCCTTTGTTTATAGTGGGCATCTGACCCCGAATGATAGTATATCCTGTCCTCTTTCACACAACCAGTGGACCTGCCCCTATGCTGGGGGTGAAACCCAATTTCCTCATTACTTCCCTGGCTTTAACTAGAGAAGAATAAATAAAATGTTGCTTCTTCTCATTCATTACCTCCATTATTTCAGGGAATGTACTCATAAGCTTATTTATTCTATCTGCATTAGTTACAACATTACTAAGAGGACTGTAATCCTTGTCAAAATAATTAATAAACTCCAAAACTTTTGAATAGACTCTCCATTTTTCCTTCTTTGTTTCTTGCTCCTACAGAGAGTAATCATTCCTTATTACATCTTCAGGGAAATAAAATTCATGTTGAATTGGATGAAGCTTGATTCTATGCCTAAGAGTAGAATTAAAGAAATCTTCTGCATCACAAAAATGAGAGTGAGATACTGCCATCTTATACTGATCCAAAAATTTGTAGAGGAAGACCCACCCCTCTTTAGTTATTACAAACTGGTGAGCTACAGTGCAAGTAGGAAAAATTGATCCTATTCCCCTTTTGTGCAAAAAGGTCTCCTCCACTCCTCCCAACTGCCATAAAAATTCAGCTACTCCTACCTTTAAAGGCACCTGATAAGGTAGTACATGGGGTGTTCCTTTGAATCCATAAACTCTAATGACAGTTGAGACCAGATATGGGATGATATCTCCCCAACTATGTGAAACTTTTAGACTATGGGGTTTGTCCATAGGCCTAACAAGGTGCATTAGTGCCTTAGGAAGTCTGGGATTGTCACTCAATATGAGGCACCTTAGTTTGGAAGCAAAGTGCCTATCAAATCTAACAAAACTAGCATTTTCTGCTTCCCCAGTCATGTCTGCACTCCATAATTGAACTGGTAGTGCTTCCCCCTCTTGTTCCCTGTTAAATACCATTTCTTTACCGAAGTATGTAACCCCTTTAAACAAAAACATATGCATTAATAGGGAGTACTGACCCCAAACCTTCTCCACCTTACCCTTTGCAATTCCCAGCAATCCACTATGAATCTCATTAGCCAAGTAAGAGGCAAAATCAAAAATTATTTCTACACTGAAAGAGGAGATTTGAGTGATCATATACATGAAACTCACAGGAATAAAATCTTCTTCACCCTCTCCAAAGACTTTGCATAGGGTCCTGTATATCTCTACTACCCTGGCATTGAAGCATGATTTCTTGAAAGGTTCTTTAGAAGATGATGTTATTGCTGGTAGGTTTCCAATTCTGCCTATGTGGGCCTTCAGTGCACCTTTTCTAACTACATCCCTTTTTGACATATATTCTTTTTCTAATTCTATCAAATCAATGGGCACATGATACCTAGTGAGAGGTCCCAAACTGAAAACTTCCCTAATCTCTTATGGATTGATGGTGATTAAAACTTCACCAGCTACTCTTCTCACTACCCTAGTGGCTTGATCATAACTCTTTGCCACAACCTCAAGAAGGTCATAATCCATAAACACACTAGAAACAACTAGCTTTCCGAGATCAAAATTCCATATATTGGCATGTGGGGCATACAATTTCCTTTCTACAAACCATTTCTTGAAGAAATTCAAACCAGTTTGTGAAGTTTGAGCATCCTGGACCCAATTACCCTTATCATACAATCCATTAGCTATCCTCAGCCTAGGGTTTAATGAGGTTAACCTTTTAACTTGCACTGTCTCTACAGTAGACTCTGGGAGCAACTCAAGCAAGTCATCATGCACATTTCTACCCAAATAGTTTATTTGACCTAAAAATCCCTTCTTCGGATGCATCTTAGATTATATTTTATAGAACTAAAAAACCTACAGAGATTATGGTAGTACTACTTACTTGAATTCTGTCTTTGTTTTCCTTTGTATTTCTGCAAACTTTTTGCAAACAAACTATTTCACAAATTCTGCCAAACTTCAGCATGATTTCCTTCAGTAATTGCTTCTGCTCAGGAATAGCTCAAAATCTTTGCTTGTGTAAGATGAAACTGATGAAATCTTCTATGTTATACTCTGTATTTCTCACGCATGATGCTTTCATATCTAATTAATACACAGAGTGGCACCATATTCTGTGTTTAAAGTTGCGCTATCAATCTTCAAAAATCCTACAATCATGGGCTATAGAGAAAAACAACTAGGCGTTGCACTTGACATGTTGGTCAATTGATCCAATGAAAATTTACCACGTGCATAACTCTTTCCTTGATGGCACTTCTGTCTAGACCCACTGGCAATTGAGGACATGTGTCAGCAGGTCACTACTTCATTATGCATAAAGAACAAGCACCTTTCCATAGCAAAGTAGCGACAGCCATCGATCTGATCTTAATCTAGTAGATGATATGTTACTGTGCTTGCTTAGAAAGATGGCGATGGGCCCTTATTCGCTATGTCGCTATATGTATCTCCCTAGCAACTCTTCATAGCGATAAGATGATGGCCGTTGATTAGAGATCGAATTAAAGGTGGGGAAGCTGCATAAAGTTTCTTGATAAATGGTGGGCCTTATACTCGCTACTTCGCATAGCTTAAACAACATGCAACTTTCCAATGCGAGATAGCGAGAATAGTTGATTTCATTTTAATCTAACACTCAGGATCTCTTGCACATTTGATCAATGGGGCATGGGTCGAGAGCATTGATGAAGTATGAAATTTTGCATAGTTGGCACCTCGTAAGACTTTACTTTAGTCCTAGTCATCATCCCATGTTACTAAAGGTCCCACTGGCTGTTGATTTTATGGTGCCTCGCTACTTCGTTAACGACAAGATGCTGGAATTTACCAATAGTGAGGTAGCAAGCTCTGAAAAATTTAATAAATATTGGCACCATAAAATACAAGGATCCATCAGATCACTATTGCTGCTATCAACTGCTTCTGACAATGGCAGTTATTATTGGTCATGCCACCTAGACTAATCATGGTACCAATAAATTTCAAGGTCACCAACTCTTCAATTTTACGATGCCTCGCTACTTCGCTAATGGTGAGATGCTCAAGATTTTCAATAGCAAGCTAGAGAAGGGTCAAAAAGATACTCATTCCAGCGCCAACCTTTGACTTTTTCTAATTGGGTCCTTCTTTCGGCTCTGACAGCATTGGCTAGGTGTCCGTGACTGAATGATCAGTTTAAAAAATCTGATTGTTGTGTCTTCATTTTGTGGTCCTGTCTCAACATTTTTTGACACTCGTTACCTTGCTATACATAAAGAGTGCCCATGTTTTCATAGCGAGGAAACAACAATGGTGGATTTACTTAGATCGGATGATCGAGAAAAATTGAGAGGGAAAATAGCTTGGGGTACAGAAGACATAAAAGGAAAAGAATATTCGCCCGATTTAAAATTTAAAAACTTCACACCTAATAGTTTACAAATGGAGAGAAACATAGGGTTTTCATAAAATTTTCAAAAAAGGGAGCAAACAGATGACTTACCTAAACCCTATTCACCACTAAAATGAAAAATCTGACTTTTCTACAACTAGACAAAGGATTTCTATCAAACGAAAAGTCAGACCAACAGTGGCTCTATCTAGGGATGATAGACTACTTTAGTCTATGCAAGAATTCAAAATCTATGGGAGAGTAGACCACATACTTCGTAAAAATGACAACTTCTTCAGAGAGCACTAAGCAACACATAGAAACAAGGAACCAGACTACACAAGGATAATAATAGAGATTTACAGAATATACAGAATGTACAAAACAACAGGAAACCCTAAAATTACTATTCATGGAGAAAATAAGTATTTTTAAAGAAAAATACCTCTTCAAGAACTGTCCATGAACTGGCAATTCAAGAATATTGTCGAATACATCTTTGAGTATATAAGAATCTTCACCCCAAGTATTTTCAATTAGATATGGGCCTAACCAAATAGGATCAAATTTGCCATGTTTTCCTTTATCCTCAATTTTGGCATTCCACATTAAGACTAAATCTCCATCTTCAAACTTTCTGCTTATAGTTCTTTTATCAAAGAGTGTCTTAACTTGCAATTGCAACTTTTGGTTCTTTAGAGATGCTTCTCTTCTGGTTTCTGTCAGTCCTACCAATTCATCCATTCTTTCTTGCATTTCATCTGTAGTATCTTCATCATACAACAGAATATAATTGTAGAGTCCCATCAAGTTGTTCTGAGGCATTCTATCTTGAATTCCATACACTAAATCAAATGGAGCTACACCAATGGCTTTCTTTACAGTTACTCTGTCAGCCCATATTGCCAACTGTAACTTGGAATCCCATGCCTTTTTATTATCATCCAAGGTTCTCTTAATGACTTTCAACATGCTCTTATTTGTGGACTCAGCTTGTCCATTCCCTTGTGGATGATATGGAGCAAATGATGATCTTGGTATTCCATATTTATCACAAAATTTAATGAATTCCTCAGACCTGAAGCACATAGCATTATCTGTTACAATTTTTTGTGGACAACCAAATCTAGAAATAATATTATTCAGTAGGAAATTATTGACAACTTTACTTGTTGCATTTCTTATGGGGATAGCCTCTACCCACTTTATAAAGTAGTTAGTAGCCACCAGAATCCAAGAATAGCTAGTGCTAGACTTGGGGAAAATCTCTCCTATGAAATCCAGACCCCATTGTTGAAAAGGTGCTTGAATCTCCACTGGCTTCAATGGAGTATTTTCTGAGAATTTTAGTTTTCCAGCAAACCTCTGACAAAGGTCACACTTCCTAACCATAACTTGGGCATCCTTGAAAAGGAAAGGCCACCAAAATCTAGTCCTCATTATCTTATGTGCAGTAGTTTTGGCCATATAGTGTCCTCCACACACTCCAGCATGCATTTCTTTGAAAACCTCTTTTGCCTTTTCTTTATCAACACATTTCAACAACACTCCCTCAAAATTTCTCCACCATAGGTTGCTTTGGACAATTACATACCTGATAGCTTGCAATTTAGTATTCCTCTTTTCATTTTCAGGCAAATGGGGAGGAGCTTCCATATGTTGCAAGTAATATATGACATTGGTGTACCAATCACACTGGTCCATGTCACATAAGTCAACTTTGAGATCATCATTTACCAAATTTATCTGATTAGCCTCTAGATTAGCTTCAGCCATGAGTTTGGCCAAACCTTGACCCCTTACTAACTTTGTTATCTGTATATCAATGTTGAATTCCTAGATTCTATTGATCCATCTACACCTCCTGCTTGATAGTTCCTGTCGAGAAAATATATCCTTGACTATAGCACTAGGTACAAAAGGGATAATAGTAGCACCTACCACATAACATATGAAAGCTTTTATAGCCTTTACTAAAGCATATGCTTGCTTTTCATTTATTTCATACTTCAGTTCAACAGGCTGCAGTGACTTACTAAAAAAGGCAATAGGTTGCTCATATCCTTCTTGATTTTTCTGCAATAAGACTGTAGCTATAGTGTGGAAGGATGCAAAAGAAAAAATATGCATGGGTTTTGCATAATCTAGGGTTCTCAGTACTGGAGCATTTTTTATTGCAATTTTAATATCCTGGAATGCTTGTGAAGGCTCACCATTCCAATCTATAGTGGCTACCCTCTTGAGCATCTTTGAGATAGGTCTACTGATTTCAACAAAATTGGTAACAAATCTCCTAAGAAAATTGACTTGGCCAAAGAAGGATTGAATTCCTTTCACATTTTTTTGGCTTGGGAACTTTATCAATAGCTGCTACTCTTTTAGGATCTATTTTCACCCCATCCTTAGGCACTATATGTCCTAGTAATTTGCCTTCTGTGACCCCGAATGTGCATTTCTTTGGGTTTAAAGATACTCCATATTCCAGAGCTTTGATAAAGATTTTTTCCAAATGTTTGCAGTGATCCTCAACCTTATTAGAATACACTGTAAGATCATCCTAGTACACAACCATTAATTTATCAATATAATCATGAAATGCTACATCCATGGCTCTTTGGAAGGTAGCTCTTGCATTAATCAGGCCAAAAGGCATCCTCACATATACATATGTTCCCCATGGGGTTGTGAAGGCTATCTTGAACTATTCACTTTCCTTTACTAGAACTTGATTATATCCAGAGAAACCATCCATCATTGACATTAACTTAGAGCCAGTCACTTGCTGCAACATGGTTTCCATATTAGGTAACCCACAATTGTCTTTCAGAGATGCAATGTTTAAATTTCTAAAATCTATGCATAGCCTAATATCTCCATTCTTCTTCCTGACAGGAGCCAAGTGGAATGGTAGTTGATGCCAAATTACCAACCTAGCTAGTTGATGCTGAGTCTGTAGTAGCTACAGAGTGATGATAATATCAATGAATGTCAAATAATTTTGAAATTGAGTTGATGCCAAGTTTATAGCTGTACAAGCACTAAGCATTAAATGCAAGGGTTTTGAAGGGTATATGACCATTTTTCACTCATTATTCATCATTTATAATTCAAGCAAAGAGAAAGAAAAGTGAAAGGAAATTCAAAAACTTGTTTACAACATTTGCAAAGAATTTGAAAATGATCTCACACTAGTTCTCTGGATTTCACAAGGTATTTATCACAAGTTGAGCTACATAGTTTTACTTTGCATAAACCCTAATTTGACAAATGGCATCTAGTTCAAAGAATGTAGAAGGGAAAGAGGTTTTGAATGTTCAACTTGTTAGTAACAAAGTTAAACAACCTATATTTAAGGCCATTCCTGATATAGCTTACAAACAAGATCCTTCTATGACTTTATCCATGATCCCGCTGAATGTCATAATGGTGCAAGATGTAAGGAGATGTAAAATTGGTAGCATTGGGGACTTAGAAATTAGAGAAGCATATGATAGGTTATGTGAAAATGGTATTCTAAAGGAAGAGTATAAAATCATTGAGAAGAAGGGTTTAATGCATGCCCTAGATTTTCCTAGTGTATTTAAAATTGAATGGATTAGAATTGTTTTGAATCAAATACATGATGGATCTTTATCGCTGGAGGGTGGAATAATTAAGATTACCAAGAGAATAATTCACAAGGTTATTGGCTACCCAACCCTAGATCATCCCAAGACTTTGAGGAGTGATTCCAAGGAAGTAATAAAGAAAAACATTGGAGCAAAATAAAATAAAATAGGCATGACAATAAATACTATTACTAATCCATTGTTGAACTTTGCTGTTAGGGTAATTTCTCATAAATTCTATCAATCTACTAGATTGAATAGTGTACCCTATATTGCTATGGATGTTGGTTACAAAATTGTAAAGAAAGATCATACTTAGCATCTGGCTGAGCTACAGTTACAACAACTAATGGAAAATCTTGGAGCCATCAGGAAGACAAAGAGTGCTCAATGTAGATTTGGTTCAATACTTGTTTGTACATTCTTTTATGTGTAGAACATATTTCCCTCTTTTGGTACAATTGGATGGTAGACCAATAGGTCAGTTGTAGTTCATATCAATGAGTATATTGAATAGATGCGATAAAACTTTGAGACATTGATGACAAGCTACTTTGAAGATTTTAAGAAATCAATGAAGGAAAGAATGAGGATATCTATTTCATTGGTTGAGAAAAATTACAATGATATATGCTTTTTGGTTGATGCATACTGGCTGCCAATCCAAGGGTCAAATGGTTAAGGCCACTTGGGTATGAAATCAATGTTGATGAAGCTTAAGCAACCATCACTGCACTCCTAGTAAAGGAAATTGACAAGACTGCTAAAATATTTGGGAATTATGATGTGATGAAATGAAAGATTGAAATGGATTTGAAAACTACCTCTACACTTAAGAAGAAAGATAAGCTAGTAAAGAAGCTAAAGGCTAAATTTGGTGAGGGTGTAGATGTGGAAGAAGAGGAAGGAGATGAAGATGATGAAGAGGAAGAACAAGAACAAACTCAAGAACCTCTTGCATTGACTCAAGGCATGTGAGAGGATAAGGAAGAGGGAGAAACAAAAGGTGTCAAGGGAGAAGAAGCCGAGGAAGCACCCACACATGCCGATCCAAAGAAGAGAAAGGCTAAGACATAGCTAGTGGCTAAGGCAAAGAAAACTATTAAACCAAGCCTAGCCAAGTCAAAAACACCTACCACTAGAGCAAGCACATGAGCCACATCACATAAGGCTAAGGATAAATCCAAGAAAACATAGCAAGGTGACCATGTGCAAAAGAAACAAAGAAGAAAATACGTTGCATAGCTTGATTCAAATGAAGAAAGGACTGAATCAGATGATAGAAGCCAATTCAAAGTGGTAAGTCACAAACCAATCTCTGATATTGAAAACTTATGTGAAAATATCAAGAATAATGTAGATTTATCTAGTTTTAGACATGTAGATTTTGATGATTTGGGAAAAGAGGAGAAAAAGCTAGTAGAAGAAGCCCTATATGTAATGATGTCTAAATTTAATACTACACCATTAGAATTTTCCAACTCAGTACCCAAGAAACTATATGACTTAGTTGAGTGAAAATGGCATTACTATTTAAATTTGGAAAAATAAATAAGGTAAACCACTTTAGCCCAAGTAATGCTAGAATTAACAAAAAGGTAGATTTCTAAGGCTACTAAGAAATATGGAGTTAGGTTTATACCTAAATATAGAGCCTTCAACATACTTCAAAACAATATTGAAGATGTGGTCAAGAAATCTACCCAAATATGGAAACTTATCTATGGGGTGACCACTATAAAACAAGGAGAAGTGACCCTTTTGAGGGTAAAGATGATGATAAGAATGAAGATGACAAGGATGATGATGACAAATAAGAAGATGATAAGAAAGATGATATAGTGGAGGAGAAAACTAAAAAAAAATTTGATGACAAGGCAACAACTAAACAACATCAAGATGAAAAAAGTGTGCAAGACACACAAGTGTCGAGTGTCAGTCCCTCACATGACACAATCAGGTCTACTAAAACCATTATTGTAAAGGATGTCTCTGATCTTTCAACTCAGAACATCAATCCCTTCACTACAAAAGACTTGAAGAAGATATTGGACCAATCCACACTATAAGCCAAGCTATGTGAAAATCTAGTTTTGGTCAAAATAGATGAGCTCCAAAAGGTAGCAACTGATGTTACAAGGGACAAGGTGAATCCACAAGAACCAACTTTTGTCATCCTTTTAGTTACTCAAGTATAACCTTTGAATCAAGAAATAGTAGATACATCCAATAAAATTGATACATTTATTAAAGTTAACATAGTTGAGCAAAAATAGACTATAGATGGAGAAAAATACATTATGACTAAACAACATGAAGCAAGACAAATAGATTCTTCTGTACCTGTAGTACAAGGACTAGGTGCTAGTCATGTCATTATGTTAGATAAGAGTAAATCTAAAGAGAATGAGCAAACACCTA
Source organism: Cupressus sempervirens (assembly GCA_028749045.1). Taxonomy (NCBI): domain Eukaryota; kingdom Viridiplantae; phylum Streptophyta; class Pinopsida; order Cupressales; family Cupressaceae; genus Cupressus; species Cupressus sempervirens. The sequence goes on from CM053785.1 coordinate 332,188,095, forward strand.
GGGTGAAGTAGTAGGAAGCCGTCCAATCATTGGTAACTCTACCAACATCTGGCACTTCTACAAAAGTTCTTCAGAAGCCAAGCACATAAGCTATATCATTGTAAATCTTAGTGCTAGGCCCTAGCTCTTCAAAAGTTGAAAAGATAATTCACTATGGAGATATCACTCTAGACAAAGAGATTGTTATTCCAAAATTTGATTATGATACAATGAAATTGGATTAAATAGACATTTTTCAACAAGCCTTAGAGAAGAAAAAGCATAAGAAATGCTTAGGAGAGAACATAGGTAGAAGCAAGCACTTCACGACATTAAATACATATTTCTGGATGCATTTATTCTACCAACTCTTGAAGAGACCAAGCCACTACTAGAAAAACTATTAGATATAGTGGAAAAGGTCAATAATGAAGACATTGATACTAATGCTAAACTCTTAGAATGGTCTGAAAAGAAATTCCAGAGCAAGGTAAATGAAAAGATATCTAGTGATATAACACTCACTCAAGTTTCTTTGGAAAAAAAGGTTAAGGATTTGAAGAAGGTACTTGCAAATATATTCTCATTGTACACCAAATTGTGTGACCCTACACTCTTCACCTAAGAGACTAGACATCACATTTTGAGCCAGGAGAGAAATATTAACATATTAAGTGCAAGGTTACCTCAAAACCCTGCTCAGAGTGAGAAGCATTTTAATACATTACTTCAATCAAAAAGTCAATTAGCTATATTAACAATAGAAGAGGCCAGCATAAGAGACAAATTGATATGTATACATGCATTCCTCACCCCACACATGGGAATCCTGCACAAGGAACTAGGTTATGCAGAAACTTTACTAAAGAAAGACCCCAATCTTTCTACTCTAGATGGCCTAGTACACCTTGCTGCCAAGCTTGCTATCCAAATCAAGTCATTGCATGTTGCATGTGACAATCGGGATGTAGCTCTTAAAATCATAATTGAAGTCCATAAATCTTTTTTGGACAAACACACTATACATGTATAGCCCATTTGGCATAAGTGTCAAAAAAGGGGGAGAGATAAAGTAAAGATAAACCATGGGGGGGAGATAAAGCAACAAGGAGAGGATAAAGAAAGGGGGAGCAAGAAATAGAGAAATAAAGAAAGGGAGTATGATCAAAGGAGGAGTAGCTAAATAAAAGAAAGAAAGAAAATAAAATCAAGTTATATCATTGAGGTGATATACATATTAATTTTTGGAGACACATTTTTTGAGAAAAGTAGTAAATAAATACAAAATCAACTATGATAGAGCATATTAGATGAAAGAGTATAAGATATAATGCATTAAATTTAGAGAGAAGCACAAATTTTGGATACAAAATAGATGCATTAACTCAAGGGGAGTCATCAATTTTGAGGTATATAGGTTATTGCAAATATTTAAATTTTTTGAAGTTTTGTATATAAGCCGAGTCATGGATATGTTATGCTTGAGAAGTTAAGTAGAATATTGTATATTTAAGTGTTTTTAACACTCATGTCAAAGGGGGAGATTGTTGATCTTAGGTTGGTCTTTTCATGCCAAACTGGTAATACATGTGAGCACACCATATAAATGTTAGACCATGCTGAGTTGCAATGAGTGCCGAGTCACTCATGTGACAAGTCACTCGAGTGCTGAGTAGATAGACCATGCTAAGTGATTCAAGTGTCGAGTAAATAGTGGATGTCGAGTAGTTCAGGTGCCAAGTCAAAAGCAGAAATGCAATGTATGCTGAGTATCAGAGAATTTATTTGCTGAGTGACACAGTTTGGACATATTTGTTTGTAATGGCACAAACAACTATGTAAACCATTTTCAAGCTGAATTAAGGATAGATCTCGATCTTTTGGAGATAAAGATGAATCTATATATGAATTTCTTATGCAATTACATGCAACCAATTAGAAAATGGGAAGGTTTAAGCAACAAAGTGGATGAATCTCAGTCGTAGATTCATACCTAACCCTAAGACACTAGAGTCTTCTTAAGGAGGATGAAGCCCTAAACTCTTAACAATGATGAGAATAATATAGAAGGGATGAATGATCGAATATAGTTTGCAGAGCATTCAAGGTAACTTAGCAATAAGAATGAATTGTAGAATTAGCTAAGTGAAGAACAAAGGATAGAGAAGGATACAACACTGATACATCAAATCATGAAGGATCAATCAAAGATTGTGTAGAGGTGATATGTTATTAGACAAGCAAGTGCAAACAATAGGATATATGCTAAGATATTTTAATAGGAGATTTTAGTTAAATCTCTTAACAAAGTAGTCCTAACAAGCTATATGAAATCTTTTAACAAGGTGCTTGCTTAATTGTAAGTTAAATTCCTCTAACTAGGCACACTTCTAATAGGGTGTTGAAATCCTCTAACAAGGTGGGACTTAACATTCTTTGTAAGCCTTTAATAGGGCAAGCCTTTCATAGGGAAGATCGTGATTCATGGTCCAACCATTGTAACCTTAATTGGATACACTTCATTGCTACAATAGTGTAGATTTGTGTGTATCATCCCCACCCTAGTTTTACCTTCTCACTTGGAGGGTTTCTAGGTAATCATATATGGTGTTATGTGTGTGTGTGTGTGTGTGTGTGTGTGTGTTTGATTACATATTTACATGATTGATGCATATGTTTTATATGTTATTTCAGTATATTAATGCATGTGATGTATGAATGGTGAAAGTTTTATGAGTCTAATTTTAAACTCCTAATTCACCCCCTCCTCTTAGAAGTTTACTCTCTTCCCACTTGTAATTCCATCAAATGGTAGAATGTTTAGAGGTACTAAACCTGTAGAAAATAAAACAATTGGAGGAACCAATGTTATAAGGAATGAAATTATGTGATATAAGTGCAACAATTTTGGATATATTGCTAGAGATTGCAAAGCATAGATTGGTCAGTCAGGACCTAGATATTGAAATAATGTTATAGTCTGTCATATTAGTGACAACATGGGACACACAATAAGATTTTCTAAGATAAACATGAGGAATAACATGAGAAACCCTATTCCTAGAGGGAACATGTACAACAACCAAAAGAATGAGAATAACAATAACAATCAAAGTTAAAACATAAAAAATCTTGTAGGAAACCTTGATGAATCATTTTCTTAAGCTAAGGAACCAACAAGTTCATATGCTATGTTGGCAAGTCAAGTAAGTGAAGCACTAGATAATAGATTGAAATTAGTGACAATTGGAAATTGATCATTATCTGACTGAGAAATTTATTCCTTAAGAAAAATATAAAAATTTAGGATTAGAAACTTAGTTAAAACTTTAAGAAAAGAATTGAGACTTCTAGAGTTAGAGTGATAAGAAAAAGCGATGGTTAAGAGTGCATAATATTTGGAGCTTTCATGTAAATGCATGAAGTAAAATAAGTTGACTAGTATACTATTTTTCTTCTTCTAGTGATTGCATACTTACAAAATTAATGTAGAAGTGAATTCAATGTGATTTAAAGGTTGAAATCAAGTTATTGAGCACCATTTTATTGTGAAAGAGTTAACAAATATATTTGGTGTGAATTTAAAGGTGAGATTGAAGTGATTTGAGCAGAAAACTTAGCAAGCCCTAGTTTCACAAAATTGAGGTATTTATCACTTGCGCAACCATAAATTGGAATTTTAATTTGAAAGAATGGTAATGCCAATAGTATGTGATGTTAGTGAAAGGCATAGGTATAAATTCAAGAAGCATTGCTATATTTCATTGGAAGATGATCCTTTAGAAGCATTTTCACAAGTACCCTATGACGTTTTATACGTAGAGGACATTTGGGCATACATTCACTATAAATTTGAGAGTATAGGTGATGATGACATCCATAGAGACCTAAAATTATTTTGCAATAATTGACTATATCTTAAGAAAGGGTTTGAATACCTAAATGTATTGAACATTATTAGGCACATGTTTTATATAGAGTTTGACAACTACAAATGGACAAGAATTATTTTGAGAAAAAATCATGAAGATATGTTCTAGGTTGGTGAAATACTAGTTATGATAGAAAATGACATTATTTATAAACTTATTGGACCAAGTAATAAAGGTAGAAATCATGTGAATGAGAACAATGTGAAGAAAATAGTTGAAACAACTTTGAAAATCAAGTCAAACGATAGAAACATGAAGTTGGATTTGATCAATGAGATTGATAAACAAGATAGTTGGGTACAATATGAATTATAGTTCAAGGTTGAACTTAACACACACTAGATTTATCCATGCAACTTATTTAATGACTATGAAGAAAGAGAAAGTGAATATGTGTGAGATCCTAGAACAACAATTACTAGATAGCATTGACATAATCAAGAAAAAAATAATGCAACATTCAGGTTTGAGTCAATGATAACACATTTTTATTCCATTCTTGGAATGCTAGAGTATGAGTGGAATACCAAAAAATGCATAATGAACTTAATTAGATAGTACTATAGGAAGAATCTAGAAGACATAATGATAGAAGATATTACTAGAATGATGGCTATTTTTCAAGTAGAGATGAAGCAAAGATATCGAATCCCTCCATCCTTAGTATAAAAATAAAAAGATGGCATCCATTTCATGGTTGAAAATAATGTAACATGTATGGAAGTAGTAGAACCCAGGGTTAAGTTTATTTACCTTATGGGGTATGAAATGTCAGAAGAACTAATAGAAGGATATGTGAAGATAATCCTAGAATTAGAGAAAGATAAGGAGTGTCCTAGATGAGGCACATATAAAGAAATGGTCAGAGAGATAGACACTTAATTAGATGAAAAGGAAATAAAAAAGAGAGTAGACAAGAAGATAGAAACCATTTTGAAGGAATCATGCATGAGTAGATAGGAATACAAGGAAGCTATGGGAATTGCTCTAGAAATAAGAGCAAGTGGACAGTATGAAATTCTAGTTGCTAAACCTTTAGAAATTGATTCTAGATTAACATAGTAGTTAAACCATTAGAAGCACTTTAGAAGCAATAAAATGAAGAAGATGTTAGCATTGTTAGAGTACAAACAATTATCCCTCCTAGTACCAAAAGGTTTGTGAGGTTAACTGAGGTAAAATAGGAGCCAATAGAACCTCCTACTCACAAGAGGACCAAGAAGATGGCTAGTGGGCCTAGAAAGGAAAAGGAAAACACTTGAAGGCACTTAGAGAAGGGCTCAGATAGTTGAGTTTGAATAAGAAGAAGAAGCAAATGTAGAGGAAAAAGAGGCAGAAGAAGTGAAGGATCCCACTAGAAGGAAACTTTGGAAGCCAAAGATAGAGACATTAAACAACACAATCATAAACAATGGACATTTTGTAAAGTTAAATAAGTTTTACAATTTTTATAGTAATATGAATGGCAATATGCCATTTTCCAATGCCAATTTACAAAAACAATGGCTTTTTAATGTGAATTTAGCTTTTAAAAAAAAAACTATCCCCAATGCCATTGATATCGTGATGGATCCATCAATTTTGTGATGACATCACAAATATAAGGACAAAGAAAGAAAAGAGATGATTAAATCATCCCCAAATAATGATGAAGGAGAGAGCCTAAGAAATCATTCCCAAACATAAGAGAAGGAGCGCACTTGATGAAATCTTGATCAACTAGGAAATCAATGAAGAAATTTTGAACTCTCTTGTAATTTTAGGGCTGAAAATAGAGAAAATTTTGTTCTATTTTAAAAATCCCAGCTTTGTTGAAGATTAATTGAATGGAAGGGAAACTTGAAGTCATTAAATTTTGATTAATTGTGTCATTTTTTATGCTCACACCTAGTTATTTAATTCATTCATTTCATTTAGGATTCAAGAGTGAATATATATTTTCTCTCTTGCCATGCATTTTTTTATCTATGACTGTGTTGGATCTTTTTTTCCTTGTCATCATGCCCTAGCTGGGATTGATCAATTGATGATATGTGCATACTAAATGGTGAGTGTTTGTAAACAATGTCTTTCTAGCTTCTTCCTACTCATATGCACATTTCATTTCATATGATCGTTCATTTATTTAGGATTAGTAGTAATTTTTTCTATTTTTGTGCCCTTGTGATCTAGGTCTCTATAGTGATCTTTAATAGTGGAGAATGAATAAAGGGAAAAGGAAAAGGAAGGGTTTTTTTGGCTGTGTTCCCACAGAATAATTTGATCTTAGATGATCAATGATATGTGCACACTAAATGGTGTGTATCTATACATATTACTAAAAAATAATCCATTTCATACCTTCATCTGTAGACGATGTCTTTAAAGTTTCTTTCTACTTACATTCTCATTAAAAAAATTATGCCAATCTAAGCTCTCAAATATGCCCTAGTTTTTCAATCCATTTATTTATTTAGGATTCATTAGTGAATGTATATTGTCTCTTATTGTTACCTTGTGATCTAGTTCTCTATAATGATCTTTAATAGTAGAGAAGGAAGAAAGGTAAAATGAAAAGGAATGATTTTGTTGGTTGTGTTCCCGTAGAATAATTTGATCTTAGACGATGATATGTGTGCATATTGAATGGTAAGTGTCTATATAAAGTACTCCAAAATCATCCATTTCATACCTTCATTTGTTTACATGCCCATTTCATTTCATATGATAATCTAAAAATTGTTTCTTTCTACTGACATAACTTTCTAGTTTGTTGTTTTGAAAATTAAGAAATTAGAAATACATAACAACCTACCATAATACATTCCATTCCGAAAAAAAATGAATATGAAATTGAATGGATAAAGTCTACAAAGTAGACATTACACTAAAATCAATTATGTCAAATTTCAAATTATTTTTAGCTTTAAATTTACATAGATATATATTATATGTGGACTTTGTCACATTATTTTTGTTTGGATTATTATGAAAAAACTAATGATAGCCCACACTTAACATTCAATTTGCAGGCTTGATAATTTAACCATTTAGATGATGTCTAGAGACACACCCTAGACATCCATATCTACTTCTAATGTATGGTGGAGTCAAGTTGGTTTCTAATGGGCATGGACCCTATTATCTATAGTTGAACATGTTATGCATTGAATTTGGTAGCCTACCCCTATAAAAATGAATGGGCCAGTCACTTTTAGAGTCATATAAACCAGAATAGAAGATCAATGGAGAGATGACTATAAATCTATTTTTTTGTATCTTTTATATGTTCAAAACCCCCACATTCACATATTTTGACATATGTTAAAACATCTAGAGGCCATAAATGCTCCAGAGGTGTCTGAAAAGAAAAATACTAGAATGTAAAAAATACCAAAAAAATAAAATTTGGATTTTTCCCATTTCTTCTTATGAAAACATTCTTAGCATCTTCTTGGACTTTTTTTTGATCACACATTTCCTTTCAAACACATAAATAACAATCTAAGAGATGATATTGAAATGTTTAACACATATACCTCTCCTAATATATATCTTTTGTTAATGAGGATAGAATCAATGCTCTTACCAATTACCTCCTCAATAGACACACTAAAAATGTCAATATAAGTATATGATGTGTCATTATATATTCTCCTTAATCTCCTACCTATAATCTTAACCATTAACATTTTTTGAGAGTTGGTGATTGTATGAAATTAATTCATGATCTATGTCCTCATAGAACCTTGGAAAAAAATGTGTATCTAGATGAAAACAATTCTTTAAAACTTAATAAAGTGGATATGAATATCCCTTTAAAGATCAATCTTCATCCATATATTCATCCATATATTCATCCTTATACATTAACTGTCAATAAATTAAATAATTAAATCCATCCACATTCCAAATTAAAAAACATATTATAAATTTGGCTATAGCACAATTCAAAGGAAGAATATAGTGGATAAGTTCTTGGAAAGATAAAATGCATAATAAAAGGCTTTGTTCCCGACCCTCTTAAAGAAAACTTCATTAGTTGTTCATTACCCAAAAAGAAAGAAAACTATAGAAAAATACAATCACTTCTCCTTATTACTAATATTAACAAGTCTAAGGACATACAACCAATGAGTTCCAAATACAAATGCAACATATTATTAATAGTGTACTCCAAATATAGTATCTTAGTACTCTCTCCCTTTATTATATTTCTCCAAATGTAACATGAGTATCTTACTCTATTGGGGGATATTTTTATTTCATGATGCTATAGTTTCATATACAATATTATCTTTTGAGAAATATAGTGCAACCTTTCTTATTCTTGGTTCTATTCTTGGGGAAAAATAGTAATGTTTCTATAATTGGACTAAGGATCCACTTTTCCCTTGTTAAGTTGACCTTTTATAACATAATGCCATTTCTTGCAAAAAAATGGTTTTGTTTTTCTTGAAAATTATTTTTTTGTCAAGAGGTGCACATTCTTGGTTAGAACATCTTCCTTTCTTGAAAAGGGAATGTCTATTAATAATTATCTCTTATTTGCAATTGAAAATTTATTATCCTTCATCAAGAATCCATTTACCTAAAAATGGTGGAAGTGCGAATTTTTGTTGTCATTCCCTTCTTTTAGTTAATGATAAGTTTTATCAACATCTCCTCTTGGAGGTAAATGTATTTGAGAAAACATGTATTTCTCACCTCCTACAAATGATGCCTTTGCACTTGTTCCAAGGTATCATTTTTACAACTATCTTTTCCTTGCCTTAAAGAGTTACACTCTCTTTATATTAGATTACTTGTGTAGAGTTGTGTAAATAATATATATTTAGTGTTAAATATGGTATCCTTTATATTCTTCTCATTAAGACACTACAATTGCACTATGTTTCTATATCAAGTACTGGGTACATATGCAACTTATTATTTCTTATGTTGTTAGATTTCAATGATGTTGGTGTAATATAGGTATTTTACCTTGGTTAATCATCACTTAGTCCTAAAAACACTTAAAATTAATTAGAAACCAAATAAAATAATTGAATCATTTCCATTTTAGGTCAAATTATCGTGCAATTATTTTGGATATAATTTTCACCTTAGATGGGTGACCCACCTTTATCACCCTCCATCATTGTTAAACATGTTGTATATTCATTATTATACATCAGATGATGATTTACCTCATTTGGGCATGTGATTCTACATGTAGTGGGTGATCAATTGTATCCCTATTAAATTTTGTGCTCACCTAGATCTCATTTTAGCATGTATGTCCTCTCATACTCTATCATGCTTAAACTTTCTCACTTGGCTGAAAATCAGACACCATCACTATATTTTGGGTCTCAAGTCCTTGATATAACTATTATTGGAAGGTCAAAGGTTCCCTAGGTAAAGTTGTACAGGGGAAGGGTTTTTCAAGGTGACCTCGACCCAAAATGGGGTTTCCTAGGGTAAAATTGCCTTAATATAAGATGTCCAAATTTAAACCAATTAATGGATAACTTTTGTGAGTAGAAACAATTCTTCTATATTGTTTTTATTTGAAATAAAAAAAATTAATTCAAGCGATAGGTATACAATAAAGATTTTCTCAAGCTTCATGCACTCAAAGGAACTTTTTATTCCATTATATTATTCAAATAAGAATAATATAACATTACAAAAAACTCCAGGAAATAATATTTTCATGATTGTTTCTATTTTAGGTCTTCTCAAGTCATGTTATTTCATTAAAACTTGTGATCGCATTAAAATATAATTACATCAATAATGTATAAGGATTAAATAATTAATTTATAAATCTATCTTCAAATACACTACAACATGCTTCTATTTCAATTGAATTTTAATTTGATTTCATGGTTAGTTCCAAAACTAGGGTTTGAATGAGGAAAAAATTATGATCACTTAGTTAGATGCCTTGTAACTAGTTGTTGTTTTTTCTATAATAATTCATGTTTAGTGGCACCCTTGCAGTTGATCAACTACATGCTTTCATAGACGTGTTTTCTAGATTAATATGACATGAAATATTGTTTTTATGATTTATATACCCATATGCAATAAAAAATTGATAACCATAAACTATACAAATATACCTCCCTATGATGCTAATGCTTTTGTTTTGTTGTTTGATCATGAATTATTGACCATTTCAAAAGCTGATACAATTGGCTGGAGTATTTTTGTGACTCATAAAGGACTTGTATTAGGAGATGTTGTACTCTTTTTGATGTATGATCTCAATCCACATATTCATTTTCAGTTAAGTGTTATCCAAATACATTTAATTCCACTACTTAGAAGACCTGTTTGTAATTATCAGTTAATATTATCATGTAATTATACATGCTTACTACCTAGCACACGTAATTCCTTAATTGAGCCCTTGTCTACAAGGTTATATTCATGTGAATCAAGTAAGTCTAGTTTCTTTCTACTCATGACATACCCATTTTATTTCATATGATCATCTGAAAATTATGTCAATCTAAAATCTCAATACATCAATTCATTGATTCATTTGGGATTTAGGAGTAAATATATGTTTTGTCTCTTAATGTGCCCTTATGATCTATGTTTCTACAGTGATCTATTTCAGTAGAGAAGGAAGGGTTTCACTATCTAGTGCACTTACTTTCTTGATTGAGACCTGCTGAAGTTTGTAACATAGTATATGTCCTAATTTATGACCATCTAATGTATATTGGATTTTAAAAAATAAGTGTACATGTAATGACTAACATTGTCCTTTGAATTGATTTAATATCAATTGTTGGAATGTGTTCAAGGGTAAATGGAATCAACGACCTTAACACATTTAGAAGGGGGAAGACCAAGATCCACCCCTTTAATTAGATTAGATAGGTACAAAAGGAAGTATTAATACAAAAACTTAATGCAAAAGGGATTAATAACTTGGGTTTAATTCCCTCTCATCTCCACCTTTATGTTGGAAGTCTTATTGGAAAGGAAGATATTGGGGGGTGAGGGTGAATTAGGATCTATAAAAAATTTCACTTCTTGAACAAAATAAAAAAATAATTGCATTCACTCATAATCCATCTCATAGCTAGATTATATACCATAGAATCATGAACTGTAAAGCTGAAATGAATCTAACTATGCATGACATCCATTAACATGAAAATGTAAACACATAACATAATAATTTTGGTAACCCATAAACCCTTGAAGGTGAAGGTAAAACTAGGTGGGGATGACACCCACAAATCTTTACTACTGCAATAACAAAGTTTGCCTATTAGGGCTACAATTTGATCACTTATGATGATCTACCCTATGAGGGGCTTGCTTAGTTAAAAGCATTACAAGATTGTTAGGTCTACCTTGATTAAAGTGTTGGAAATATAAGAGGGGTAACTAAGAGGGGAGGGGTGAATTAGTTACCACAAAAACAAATGCAAGATCCCTTAAGATGTCAATAGAACACAAAACAAAAATCTACTAATTATACTACTATAACTCAGTTAGAATTGAATCACTCAGTTAACATAGTAACTTAGTTTACACTAAGAATGATTGTCACTTAGTAAACACTTGGTTAATACTAAATATATGCATTATTACTTGGTTAACACTGAACATGCATAGCTTATGATATTAAATGTGATTAACCTTAATTAACTTAGTTGCATAAACATAAATCAAATAACATGAACACATGTGACACCAAGATTTAATGTGGAAACCCAATTTGGGAAAACTACCAATTGCAACTAGTTACTATTTTTTTACTCTTCTAAAGAGAGCCATGTTAGGAGCCAACCTTGTTAAAGGTTACAAAATACACTATTAGGTGTGACCCTATTAAAGGATTTAGTTCACCTTTTTAGGAGTAGCCTTGTTAGAGGTCTTTAGACACTTGAATCTAGAAATGCTACCTTCTTAGAGGATTTGGAAAATAGCTATTAAGCTAACTTTGTTAAGAGATTTGATTCACTGTTACAATTATTAGAGAGTAACAATGACTTGACCTGAGTGCTGATATAATTGACTTGCTAATTTTAGATCTCTATTCTAGCTTGAATACTTGATCCTCTTTGATCAAAATGTTCTTTGTAGCTTAGTCAACTCAGATACTTTGATATCCTGTTGGAAATACAAGAGGAGTAACTGAGAGGGGAGGGGTGAATTAGTTACTAAAAAAATAAATCCTAAATCCCATAGATGCCAATGTAAATAGATAACTGAATACTGTTGAAGCTTGACAAATACACATAATGCTGTAACTCAGTACTATCTAGATTTTCTTAGTAAAAGATTAACATATAAACCTTTAGATGCTATCTATGATTACCATTACTTTAACTTAGTTGCAAAAACATAAAATAAAATAGCATGAACACATTTGACACTAGGATTTAACATGGAAACCCAATTTGGGAAAAACCACCAATAGCAACTAGTTACTGATTTTCACTCTTATGAAGTGAGCTCTATTAAGAGCCAAACCTATTACAGGTTACAAAACACACTATTAGGTGTGACCCTTTTAGAGGATTTAATCACCCTATTAGGAGTGGCCTAGTTAGAGGTCTTGAGAACAATTTAATGGAATTGCCACCTTGTTAGAGGATTTTCAAATAGCTGTTAAGAGAACTCTGTTAGGAGATTTAGATTACTGCTAAAATGGTTAGAGAATAACAATGAGATGACCTAATTTGACTGCAACTAATTTTCTAATTTTAGATCTCTATTCTAGTTTTTACTTGATCCTTCTTGATCAAATATGACTTTGTTGCTCCACAAGGATATTCTGCTTATCCTTTAGATTTGCTTCCTCTTCTCATCAATAAATTTTCAATCACATCATCATACTTCACACACTCACTTGCACTTCACTCTTTGGAATCACAAATTGACCTTATATCTTCCACTTTGTCAAGTTGGCTCAAATATAATTTACAATAATCAATATTCATCACCTTAGTCAGTTGGAATCAATAGATACGTCAATTAAGCTTAATACAAAAAATAAGAAGATCCTTCATTAGCCAACCCTGCTCGGTAGAAACTAACTTTGAAACAATTTCCTTTGTTAACCAATAGAAGCTTGGTTAACACTACAAACTTATGAAAATCCTTTGGCAATCGAGTGAGCTCGATTAGCACTAGTTCCATCCAACTTTCCTTTGTTACCTGAGTGAGCTTGGTTAACACTCACTTTCTGCAACTTTTCCTTCGATGCCCGAGTGAACTTGGCAGACACTGCCTTTTGAACTAGGAAAACATAGGAATGCTCGATAGATATTGAGAACTATCTTCACTTCCCAAGTGAGCTTGGAATATATTGAATGATGATGATTATGACATTTGTGTCACATCAAAGACAACACATAATTAATTATATCCAACAATCTCCCTCTTTGACATTGATGGCAACACAACATGTCATAGCATAATAAAATTTTGGATTTTAGATTTGAGAACTCCCTTTGTCAATATGAGCTCTTCCTCTCACTAAATTATATTTACAATAGCTATTACCAAGTTCATTTAGAACATCCTCCTTCTTTCAACATACTTCTTCTTCGGAAGACTTCTCCCTCTCTGGTTTCTAACATTATTCTGGTTCCAAAAATTTCTCAGAGATATGACAGTAAACTTCTCCTTCTTTGTCAACACATGCCAAAGAAAATAACTCTATAAATACCAATGTACCTTAAGTACTAATTCATCTACAATATGCCTTTGCCAATTCTGCACCAATTGATTGATCTTCAATAGGTTTTGATTGATGCATTCACTAAACTTCATTTAGTGAATTTCAAATAGAAGAATGACCCCTAGCTTACCTCTTAGATATAGAAATGCATCCTTAGGTAATGTCTTGGTGAATATGTTTGCAATCTATTCCTTTATATTTACATATTCCAATTTGACTTCTTTATCTTGCACCAACTCTCTTAGGAAGTGATATTTTATAGCAATATGCTTTGGTTTGGAATGCATTACTAGATTCTTTGATATGTTTATTGCACTAGTGTTATCATAATATATGACAAATGGATCTTTGATCTCTACCTTCATTCCTTCCAATAGTTGTTTGAACCAAAAAATGTTAGAACAACTGTCTGCTACTACTACATATTCTGCCTCTATTGTGGATTGAGATGTACAATTTTTCTTCTTGCTTATCCAAGATCCTAGTCTTTTACCAAGAAAGAATGCTCCACTACTAGTGCTTTTTCTGTCATCAAGACTTCCTACCTAATTAGCATCAGTAAATACTTTCAAGTCCAAATTGCCTCCAAGATTGCACCATAAACCATAGTCTTCAGTACCTTTTAGATATCTCATGATTCTCTTGATTGCCATCATGTGATTTTCTTTAGGATTTTCTGAGAATCTTGTGACTATTCCAACTACTAGAGAAATATCAAGCCTTGTGTGTACTATGTACTACAAATTTTCAATCATTGATCTATAAGTGGTCTGATCTACTTCTTTGGAATCATCATTTTTGGAAAGCTTATGTCTAGTACACATTGGCGTTCCAATTGATCTTGAATCTTCCATTCCAAATTTCTTTAGTATCTCCTAGATATACTTAGATTGAGTGATGTAGATACCATTCTTGTTCTATTGTATTTGCAATCCAACAAAGAATTTTATTTCACCAAACATGGACATCTCAAATTCTTTATTGATTTCTTCTGAGAATGCTTTGCATAAGTCATCATTTCCTATAAATAGAGTATCATCAATAAATATTTCTACCAACACAATCTTCTTATTTGGTCCTTCCTTGATATATAGACTACTGTTATCATTAGTCCTTTGGAAACCATCTGTACTAGGTAAGAGGAATTTCATCTATTCTTGTTGGTTAGCCCATCCTTTGACACTTATCACACTTCTGTGTATAGTTGACTGCATCCTTGTGAAGTGTAGGCTAATAGTAACCAGTTGTCAAGATTTTGAAAGCTATTATTTTTGATGCAAAGTGTCGTCCACATGGTTCATTATGAAATGCATGTATAATGTCATATATTTCATCTTCTCTCACACATATTCTCATGATTTGATTAGATCTAGTGTAAAACAAGAGATTATCTATCTAGGAGAAACAAAAACTTTTCTCTACAAGCAGCTTCCTTTTCTTCTAAGAAAAATGTGCTAGTATTTTATTGGCTACAAGATAATTAACAATGTCTGCATACCATGGAGTTTGAACAAAAATATGAAATAAATGCTCATCTAGAAATGCATCATCTACCAAAGTAGTGTTAGTATCATCATGATGGATTCTTGATAAATAATCAGCTACAACATTGGCTTTTCCAGGCTTATCAACAATAGTTATATCAAATTATTACAACAACAATAACCATCTTGCTAATCTGCCAGTTACAGTAGGTTTGTTCATGAGATATTTAATTGTTGCATGATCAATATGAATAAATATAGGGTATCTAGTGATGTAATGATAAAATTTGTTCAAGGCATAAACTACTACTTGCATTTCTATTTTAGTCATAGTGTAGTTTAATTTTGGTCCATGAAGGCTCTTGCTTATGTAATATATTACATTTTCAAGATTTTGGGATTGTTGTGCTAGGACTACACCTATAGAATAGTCAAAGGCATATGTATATATATGAAAAGGTAAATTCCAATTAGGGCCTTGTAAAACTGGGGCTATAGTCAGAAGTTTCTTAAGTTGCAGGAAGGCTTCATCACATTTGGATGTCCAGCTAAATTTAGCTTCTTTTGTGAGTAACTTATACAAGGGACTAGCTATTTTGTTGAAATATTTTATGAAATATTTATAATATCCAACATGACCTAGAAAAGATCTTACATCTTTTGATTTTGTAGGTATGAGCAATGTTTGAATTACCTCTATCTTAGCTAGATCCACTTGTATTCCTCCAACTGATATGAAATGACCAAGTACCACACCTTCCTGCATGAGCATGAAACACTTTTCACTATTAAGTGCCAAATTATGTTCTTGACATTTGACCAAAACCTTTTCAAGATTCACCATTGCTTCTTCAAAAGAGACTCCAAATGTTGTGAAGTCATCCATGTATATTTTCATACAATCATGTGGTATATCAGCAAAGATGCTAATAATAGCTTATTGGAATGTTGCAAGAGCATTATTAGATAAACCAAATGGTAAAATAGAGTAAGAAAAAGTACCCCATGGGCATGTAAATGTGGTTTTCTCTTGATCTTCACGAGCAATACTAATTTGATTATAACCACTATACCCATCTAGAAAAGAGAAATAATTCTTCCTAGCTAGAGTGTCTAGAACTTGATCTATAAATGGTAAAGGAAAATGATACTTCTTGGTAGCTTTGTTCAACTCATTGTAATCTACACAAATTCTCCATTTTCCTCCCTTTTTGGGAAATATAACTAGGGGTGACACCCATTTACTATCAGATATAGGATAAATAAAACCAACATCAAGCAATTTTTGCAATTCAATCTTAACTATTTCTTGAAGGCTTAGATTTATCCTTCTCTAGGGTTGACAAATTGGTAGAAAACCTTCATTGATGTATATCCTATGGGTGCACAGTGTAGGACTCAACCCTTTCATATCACTATAATCCCATCCAAAGGCCTTTTCATGCCTTTGAAGTAACTCTTTTAACTATTCCATCTATGTGGGTGTTAATTTGGGATTAACATGGAGATTATGACCTTTAGTCAATTCAATAGTAGTTGTGGACTATATCATAGTAGCTTTAGAGATTGGACTTTCTTCTAATTTGCACGATAAGAGTGGATAAAGAATATTAGGTTCTTTGAGAAAAGTACAATTCTTATCACATTCTTCATATGTGATAAATTCCAACATAGAACTTTCAGATACATCTTTTTCTACCACACAACTATTAGTGAGGATACTCTGAAATACTGAATCTTCCTCTTGTAGTTTTGGAAAAGATTTTCTATGCAACATCATGGGCTATACTATATAATTTTTCTTCTTCATCCCCTAAATTTGGCCAAACAGATGTGCTCAAATCTGGTAATGGTTGTGCTAGAGGATATAAATCAAATTTCTTTGTTGATTGGCCATTTGATATGGTCATATTCTCTGATCTACAACTTATATTTGTGTTAGCTATGGCTAACCATGGTTGACCTAGGATGATAGGGTAACTAGATAGATTAACTTTGGGAGATAGAATCATGAAGCCTGCATGATACTCTAGAGAATCTAAGGTTACAACTACGTTTTCTATCATCCCATTAGGGGTGATAGTAGAACTATCTACAAGTTGCAGAATTGTTGGTGTAACCCTTAACCCTTCTATTTTTAGCTTCTTCATAGTGTCTTTGGTCATGACATTTATAGTAGAACCAAGATCTATTAAAGTATTTTTAACATATTGACTATTTATACTGACATTCACTACTAGACTTCCTGGATCCAAATATTTTGGTGTGATCAATTTCCCTAACATGATGTCAGCCAATTGTCCCACAACATGAACTATGGTGGAGTCCTTTTTCTTCCTTTCGAGCTTCTTCAAGAAAGCATCTCTAATGGCTTTTCCATAAACTGGAACATCCTTAATGGTTTGAAATGGGGGTATTTGGATATGCATGTTCTTCAACTTATCAACAATATCAAAAGGTTGTTCCTTTGTTTGTACAGGTTTCTTTTGTATAAGCTTTTCTAGAGAAGGAGGTTCCACTATTAGTTGAGCTTGAGTTGACATGGTAACATTGGTTGGGTTAACTATTTCAGCAACTGAGGGTTCTGATGCTCTAGGAGAGTCTAGTATTTCAGTTATAAGAGGCATTTTAGGCACTGGTAAAGTTATACCAAATCTCAAATGTATATCAACAATATTCAGAATGTAAGCAAGATCCTGCTAAGCATCAACACTATACATGGGCTGCTGTGGCTGTTGGCTATTTGGGTTTGGCTAAGGTTGTGTAGGTAATTGCATCTACTTTTGAGGTCCAAGATTTTTAGGTGGTTGCATTAGAGCAAGTTGTTGAACTAGAGGTGGTAATTGTGGAGTACTAGTATTTTGGTTAGTCCACTGTTGAGATCCCCTCTATTGGTTCCTAGACTACCAATTCCCTTGGGATGGTTGCCATTGATTTTGCTAGTTTTGCAAGTAGTTTTGTTGGTTCTACCATTGGTTACTCTATTGGTTAGGTTGGGGTGCTTGTGAATTCTAGGGCCATTAGGATTTTTGTGGGTTGTTTTGCCCAACATTGTTCCAATTAGGTTGATATTGTGGAGGACCTTGAGGATTACGATTTTGACATTGATTACCATATGAATTTGAATTTTGTAAAGGGTCTTGAGGCATACCTTGACATTGGTCCCATGGTCAAAATTCAACCAAAAAAAAAACTTTCTCATCATCTCCATCTATCTTGAGGTACTCAGTTGGAAGATGCTAGTTCTCCATGCTTGCAACCAGTTTACATTGGCAATCCTTCTTCTACTTTCGACAATGAGGGTAGTATTCAGCTAGTTGTAATTAAGCTTTTGCAATCTTCTTCTTTGTAGTCATTGTTTCAAGATGTGTAGTGACATCATTGATGATGTGTTGTTTGAAATCTAACAACAAGTTAGATATCTCAAGCTTTGAGATACTTTGGCTGATTCCTTTAGTGACTGTGGAACGAGGTCCTTAGCTTTTCTTCATTATTGACATTGAATAGTTCTAATAGATCTTCTTGAGGTCATCATAGGAAGATTGATAGACATCACCACTAGCCATCAGGTCCAATGCTTCTAGATAGTCATCATTCACACCTCTCAGAAAAACTAGCTTTTGTGAATCTTCAGACAACACATGCTGAGGGTTCTTCTATAGTGTATACAAAAAATGTGAAACATAGTCTTCCAGTGTTTCTTCCTCCTTCTATGATATCTTGAAGACATCATCCACTCTTGAACTAGATGCTTTGTAATATTATTTATACTTATTCAAAAATAGAGTTTGCATTTCATCCCAAGTTCCTGCTACATTAGCTCCTAAGCCCATGAACCATCGTAGAGTTGATTCTTTCAATGTTGCTGGAAATAATTTGAGCTTGTGGGCATCAGTGTTGTAGTCAAAACTATGACAAAGTATATGAAACTAAAATAAGAAAGTATCAAGGTCTTCAATTGCAAGGCCATAGAACATTGAAAGAGTAGTGGGAGGTATGTTTTTAAGATTAGCATTGGTTACAAGACTTTGAAAAGGGAATGAAAAAGTAGGTTGTGCCATTATTGGAGAAATTAGATTTTGAGGTTGCTACTAAAAAGGGACATTAGGTATTGGGTTATTAACAACTGGTAGATTCAAGGCAATATCATCAAGAAAATTGGCCAAAATTTCAGCAAAAGGTCAAATACCACTTGTATCTAAAGGTTGTGCTCTTGAGGATGATTCCATAGGAAAAATAGGGCTTTCATCTTGAAAAGGTAACTCAACTTCTTCTTCAATTTCTTTGTTCTCATTAACAGACTCCCATGGAAGAAATATATCATATTCATCTTGTCATCTTCCTCTTTGATGCATGCAAATGAATTTTTTTCATGTTGGCGAAGAAAGTTTGAAAATTAAAAAATTGTCTAAAAAATATGACTCAAAAATGCTCCTAGCTTGACACTATCCCCGAAAATGGTGCCAAAAATGGTCTACCTCACAATAGGTGTGTCATAGTCATGCTCTTGGCCATGCTTAGGAATAATATATTCAAACTAAGGACTATTTTTCCCACTATGAGGTGCATTTAATCTTGTCAACCCAGGGACATATACTTGAAATGGTTGGCATAGTATGTGCACTAGGTATCTTAATCAGTCACTAAGATTATGCTACAGGAAAGTAAAATGCAAGGAAAATAACCTACACTATTGCTACAAGAAATGTACACACTTGACTAAAAAAAAATGATGGAAATAAAATGAAAAGTTAACACCTATTCTAACTTAGTTCATCTACTATAACTGTTCTTACAGATGTTGCAGGAACATTCATGAAGTATGATGCTATAGGAAGGAATTTACAACTTCTACTTACAATAGGGTAAAAGCACAAACCTGTGTCACCCTTTGTGATATCTTTCACTATTTCGGCCAAAAGCCTTTCGATTGTAATGGTTTCGGCCGTAATGGTTTTGGCCGAACATACGTGGCAGTTTCGTGTGCCTAT
This sequence comes from Cupressus sempervirens, assembly GCA_028749045.1. NCBI lineage: Eukaryota > Viridiplantae > Streptophyta > Pinopsida > Cupressales > Cupressaceae > Cupressus > Cupressus sempervirens. The sequence continues at coordinate 332,208,160 of CM053785.1, forward strand.
GTGGCTCGTACCGTTCTGGCCGAAACCCATTCGGTCAAAAATATTACAACCAAAACCTCGAGCTGGTATAAAAATTGCCACAAACCTCTAGTGGCTATCATTGTTACTGTAGCTGTTCCTAGATTTCTGGAGAGCGGGTCAAGGGTTTCGACCGTAACTGGTTAGTGGTTTTTTCCTCCCCATTTCTTAATAGTTTTTAAACTTATTTTTTGATTAATAGATGTTAATTGTACTTAAAATCATTGTTTTTGACCTATTTTGTGAGTGAAATGCTTAAAATTGTTTATTTTTTAATATGTTTAAATTATTTTAATTATTTTAGATTGTTTTAGAATGGTATTTAAATTAATTTGTTAGCAAAAATGTAGTTAAACATTAGATAAAAATGTAGAAAAACATTAATTAAAAGTGTAGAAAAACATTAAGTTAAAATATAGAAAAATATTAGGAAAAACATTAGGTTAAAATATAGAAAAATATTAGGTTAAAATATAGAAAAACATTAGGAAAACCATTAGGTTAAAATATAGAAAAACATTAGGTTAAAATGTCAAAAAAATTAGTTAAAAAATATAGAAAAACATGAGGTAAACATGTAGAAAAATATTAGTAAAAAATGTAGCAAACCTTTAGGGGACATTATTCAGTTTCTAACATAACCTGATGGATCTAGAGGTGAAACAATAATATCTTATGGTGAAATTAATTTTGACATTAAATACACCTTCTAACATAACCCTATATTAACTACAATCATAACCCATACCACATTCTAACCATAACATAGGCCCTCTACTAACCGAATGAACCACACTTAGATATTGATGATGTTCATTTTAACAATTAGTTATTGTTAGGTAATAATGAGTCTTACATTACCAAACAACACATTAAGATCAGTTAAATGATATGTTTTTAGGTACGTTATCCATGCATCTATGTCTTAAGGGGACAGAGGAGTCGTAATAGGTCATACTATTTTTTATAGGTTCTAATAAGTCTTAATATGTATTATTAGGATATAATAGGTCTTATTAGGTAATGATGATTCTTACATTACCAAATGACACATAACGACCTCATGATACATTTCTAGGTATTTTTATCCATATATATGTTAAGGGGACCTAGGGACTCCTACTAGGTCATTACGTCTGTTATAGGTTATAATAGCTATTCATATGTTTACTAGCACATAATAGGTATTGTCAAGTAATAATGAGTCTTACATTACCAAACAACACATTAAGATCACTTATGTCAACTGCATTTTTCAATACGTTATTCATACATGTGTGTCTTAAGGGGACATAGGAGTCGTAATAGGTCATACTATTTTTTATAGGTTCTAATAAGTCTTAATATGTATTATTAGGATATAATAGGTCTTATTAGGTAATGATGATTCTTACATTACCAAATGACACATAATGACCTCTTATGATACATTTCTAGGTATTTTTATCCATATATATGTTAAGGGGACCTAAGGACTCCTACTAGGTCATTATGTTTGTTATAGGTTGTAATAGGTATTCATATGTTTACTAGCACATAATAGACTGACCTTACTATCAACCTTAATAAAACTATATCCTATTTATTTTATTAACATTCTTAACTCTAATTCAAACTACTAAATTAAGTCATGAGTTCTAAATTGTAAACTAACATTTGCTAACTAAACTCATTTACTTATCTAGTAACAAATTTTTCTATCCCTATGTCCTAACTCTCATCTACACTCCCCATAATCATCAAAGCATTTACATCAAAATCTAGATTTTAGTCAAGAATTATATTTTTTTATTGCATGTATGTACATGTGTACACTTAGTTATCATTTAATCAAGAAATTTTATTTTATTTTTATTGCATATACATGCACATGTATGAATATTTATTTTTCACATTTGCATGAGCACGTTACAATGTACATTAGATATGGTCTCTAAGATAATTTGTTTTAAAATACATATGTATGTTACATGATTGAATTTAGCACCATACATTCAATGTTGTGTATTTATATGTACATGTGTTTCAAATTAAATTTAACTTTTAATTATTTTAATTTAAATACACTTGTATGTTTATATTTGTATATATATGCATGTGTAGATCTCTAGATATTTATCACATTCATATCCTCATATTTATTTTCATATATACATTATGGCATCTAGTTCTGGGGATCGTGCTCCTGCATCCTTAGGGGATGCCAGTGTTCGTGGTGGGGGTCAGAGTGCTGAGTCTGGTACAGCACGTAGATCGACCTCCTCCACTCATGATAGACAACAGTTATTTAGAGATATAGTTGCAAGATTATCTTGTGCTATGCAGGTATTGGATACCTCACTTTTCTCTTCTACCACCCTCCCTAATAGGGAGAAGGTCATAGCAATGCAAGAGGAGTTATTTCATATGATTCAGATAGTTGAATCATACAACCCTTTTGATGATATGAGAATTGAGACATTTTATTCTTCTTTATCTCATAGTGTCACTAGCACTGTGAAGTACACACATATTGACACTGAGGTTTCCACCAGCATGGTGAAATCCATGTTTCCATCTTATGCAGATTGTCGTAGAGTAAGAGGCTACTTTGCAATGAAGTGTACTGATCCACTCGTTGCACCATTGATGTATCCTCTTTGGTTGGCTACTCATCATAGATGGCCACAGAAGGATGAGTTCCCCCTATATTTCTGCAAACAATTGTTTGCAAAATTTCATTTACACTATGATGTTGACTATACTGATTATCCAGGGCATTTTGGGTAGGGTCAGGGGAGACTTTCTGACAGATTTAGACCCGTGGACACTCTTGCGCCCATTAACAAACGGGAAATGGTGGGTTCAAACCTTTTGGTTATGCCAAGAGGTCCACAGATGGCTACTACAAGTGAGAGTGTTCCTGATGACACAATTAGGACACATATTTTTTCAAGCATCGCCACCATTACCACACAATTACATGAGATTTTTTTTATCAATGTAGTTGATATATGCTATGGTTTCGAGGTACCGCTCCCACAGCTGCATCATCTAGCACACTTGTTGATGATGATTATGGAGTTGCAGACATACCTTCTCCTATAGACATTTCTGCATTCTTAGAGGTGGATGCATTACATCGTTTGGCATCATATTTAGCATCTAATCTTTTAGATGCATATCAAGCATTATCTACACTCTCAAGGATTCCACTTCATGACATGAGCTCTCAGATTAGACATATTTTGTCACATACAACAGTCCCAGAGGATTCACAGAGGCAGGAGGACATTCCTACACCTTCTACTACTCCTACTGCTACATAGGCCCAGGCTACAGCACCAACCCCAGCTACTCAGGACCCTACAACACCCCCCCTACTTAGGATCTTAGTGGCACCATATAGCCTAGTCTATTTACTTCCATGCTTTCAGATCAGGGTCGCACTATTGACTTGGATGCTGATACTATTTTTTCATTACATGATTTAGATATCAGTCAGATCGGCAGAGCATTACATAATGCTATGGTAAATATCTCTATATGTTTAGATTTATTTTTATTATAGTAAATAATATGTCTATATGTTTAAATTAATGTATATGTGTGTGTTTGTGTATGTGTTATAGGGTTTGAGTGATAGTATGTTACGTTTTGCTGATCTGTAGACATTGACAGATCCTACATGTCGTGAGTCTCAGGTATGTTACAATATATATATATTTGATTTATATACATGTAGATCTTGATATAGTTTGTCTGTACCCATAATTAAATGGTTCAAGTTACCATTTGACATAGGGTTCAGATGTAGCTGATAGACACTTTTGGGGACAAGGCCCAAGATCACTAGGGGAGATGTAGCTGATTAGATCATATGTGGCAGGCTTTTTATTTTATTACACACATGTTATGTCTAGATACATATTTATATGGATAGTTTTATGTTTTATATGTTATTTCCATATGCATACATTTTATATCCAGACACTTTGATGTCTTATATGTTATTTTCAGATACATGGTTTATATGGACACTTTGATGTTTTATATGTTATTTCTAGATATGTGTTTATATCATGGACACTAAATGATGTTTTATATGTTATTTCCAGATACATGTTTATATGGAGATTTTGATATCTTATGTATGTTATTTCCAGACATTTGATACATGATCTATTTTTATACATTTGATATGGGTACATTATATTCTCTAGATATATGCACATGTATGTTATTGATCTTTTAATGTAGACGTCTATTTTATTGATCTTTTGATGTCTTCATCTTTTATGTAACTTATGTATGTGTTATGCACATGTTTCTATAGGTTATTCATATTTTCAATATTCAAGTTTACATGTATATGTATAGTTATTCATCTTAATGCCTTAATCTATGTGTAATTAACTATATACTTTTAATGGTCAATGTACATAACAATATAACATATATTTAATGACATGTCTTAATTAACTGTATAATTAACTATATTTAATCTAATTATATTTAATGTTTTAATAATTAACTCTATTTAATGACTTAATTAAATCTATTTAATGACATGCCTTAATTAACTATATTTAACCTAATTAACTATAACTAACTATATTTAATCTAATTATATTTAATGTCTTAATAATTAACTCTATTTAATAATATAAATTCTTAATTAACTATAATTAACAACATTTAATTAATAAAATATAATGTATGTAATATGTAACATAGTTCATATAACATATACATGTAAGAACATAATGATTATATACAAACATAAAGAATGTATCATATAAGAACATATAAAGATTATATGTACATAAATACATAACAACATTAACAATCATATGTAAGAAAACATAAACAATGTACATATAAATACATACAAATACTAAAAGGGTTGTCTTAAGGGGAGGTCCTAAGAGACCTGGTTTTAAATGAGATATGCATGTTGACTTTAAATAAAAATAACATTACATGTCTAATTTTGCATATGCAAGATAAATGATCCAATGTACACAAATTTATAAAAAAAATATCCTGTCAATATTAAATATGAAAGTATAAGAGCTATACAGGCATAACTCAACTAGAGCTCCACAATAAGTACATAGGTAAACTAGAGCTCCACAAACAATGTATTGTTAGGATCCTCTCTAATTTTTATTATCTCTAGAAGTTTTTCATGTTCTTCAATAGGCAATTTCCACTTTTGATTTCCACGACGTCCTTTTCTTTGTACTGCTTCAAATTGTAATTTGGTTGCTATAACATGGTTACTATAGTGTAAAACCTTTTCTCTAGGTTTGTATTCAATAAATTCAATACCACTACCAATTACCCTTGTTTGTTGATAATATGTTCTTTCAATAACAACTGATCCAATTGGATATGACTGTTCATCAACATCTATAGTTCCTTCTAGCAACTTGTGTTTTGCTTTTGTGCATCTTAAAAGATAATAGTCCACATTTTTTGCATTATCTGGTAAGGCTTGAACTGCAAAAATATCTCCTGCATGTATATAAAAAGATAAATATAAATTAATTTTAAACAAATATACATGTATATTAATTTATATATATGTATATATGCACACAAACCTGCCATAACTAAATAAGAAATGCACTCATAATCAGCTGAATATACAGGATCATGAATGTGAAATGTCAATGTCAACATCTTCAAAAGGAGGCTTTCTAACTATCTCCTTCAAATCCCAATGTGAAACATATCCATTCCCAATATTTTCACATGTACTCACTACACTATCCTTAATGCAGTCATCACAAAAACATGTTTTCTCTCCTACTTTAATTACTGGAGGTTTATGGTTTCCTATAGTCATCACTTGATGTAAACTTCTAATTCCAGGAATCGTTTGACAATTGTAAGGATTAGATCGATCTATATCTGTTACAAATACAAAAAATAATTGTCATATTTCAAAATAAATATTTAATTAAAAACTCAACTTGATTTGAAAAATACATTAAAAATAAATATAACTTAGTTCACCTTTCACCTCCCAAAAGTAATGCTTATTGTATTTAGTATCTCAAGTAGCAAAATGAACTTTGCACCATTCAACAATTTGATTTGCGCTCTCTATCCTATTCCCTGTATGTACATACAATATGCATGTATATATAATTTAATTTAAAATATATTCTATTAGAGTATTAAACATGTACATTTTAAAAATGCATATATTTACCTGCAAGTTCATGTTGTCGAAGTGCATGTTTTATACATGCTCCTGCTCCATCATGCTCCCCTTTTCCGTGTCCACTTTCAAAGAAATTCCATAAAAACCTAACATTGGTTCTAGCATGTTGTATTGCAAACCAATTAAATGCTTTTGCATATTTGAATTGTCCTGTGAACATGAAACATGATAAGTATCTACAATTATCCATGTACATATATCAAATAGAAATAGACATGTCCAAATAAATATAAGTTAAAATAAAGTTAAATAAATGTGTAACTATTTTGTGTATACTAACCTGCACATCCATCAGACCAAATCCAATGCTCTGAAACATTTCTTCCACGATTTCTGAGATCTTCAGAGAACATTGCAAAACAATGAGCCACATAACTCCTGTCATGAACTCTATCATCACTAATATAGAAATGAACCTCTTTGATGATGATGTGTTCATTTTCATCCAATCTTTCTATCTGATCCACCTCAAATTGTGCATATCTATAGGTCACTTGCACAAATATTGTAACTTGTTCCAAATGATAATATTGGCTTTGGAGCTCTGTATGAGGTGCAAATGTATAATTCTCAGAAAAATCTACAACTTAAAGTATACAACCAGGTGGAAAATAATTTTTGGAATCACAAAACTGTTTAGCTTGCCATCGTGCACCATGACAATGTTGGATATGTGGATATATCAATGGACAAAACTTGGCCATGAACTCATCATAATGCAATTCACTCTCCTTCAATACAATTTTTCTAGATTCATCCCCTCTATTATTTTGGTATGTCTCATATTCATATCTCATCCATGAAACTGGTGTAGATTCATTAATATTCTCAACTTGGAAAAAAACAAATTTTTTTTTGTAAATTTGCACAATCTTCACACTGATTTTTGATGCATTGCACTTTGAATTCATCTGAATCTTCTAATTTATCACATAATATGGACCTCACAAATTGTGTTGTACTGCTAGGGATGACCAAATTAAGATCAAGTATTGCCATAACTTTTTTAAATGATTGCAAGTGTAGACCAAATTCAACATAATTTCTACAACAACAAGTTTCTCACATCTTATTTATGCATACAAAGGAAGGATGTAAACTCTCAAACATTCTTTGACATATTTTGACATTTGAAAATTCTTGTTTGAATGCTTCAAAAAGTTCACTTTGAGTTATATCTATGAAATGTTTTGGATGTTCAATTTTGGCCCCTGTTTCTTGATCTTTAATTTGTATAGTATCATGCCTGTTGGAAGAAACACGAGAATGTGTGGTCCAAAATTCAATAGCTTGTCTTTTTACTTCTTCAAAAATCCTGTCTTTTCGAGGAACTCTACAAATATTTACCCAGTTATTCTCAATGTTATCATCTAGCATATTTCTCCTCTTGATGTATCTCTGGATAGTTCTTCTACATATATGTAGTACATCAAAAATTGCACGTACCTATTTTCTATGTATCAATTTTCTACTAGATATAGTAGTCATCAATGCTCTGCGTGCATTACTCAAATCACCTCCTCAAGTTGTGTTGTCAATTTTGTTATAAGCATTTTGAAAATTTTCAACTATTGTCTTATTAATATTATGGGGATGGCTTTTTCTATTATCAACACCCAACAACTCTAAAATAGGTCTCATATCTTTTCTCCTAAATAACTTGACAAATAATTGTGCTTGTCCAAATATACTTTTATCCTTGAAATATTCATCCCACATGTTCTGACAATGCTTTTTAATAGTGTTATCATTTATCATATCTTTAGATGGAATTTGGTTAAAAAGTAGTTCTTCATCCAAATCCACCAAATTTTTTATGCTTTCTAATTTGTCTCTATCAATAGAACTGCCAATTTATTCCTCTTCATTACTTTCATTTTCTTCATGAATCTCATCATGTTCAGGAATTTCAGTAGGTTGGTTTTGAGCATGTTTTGTATGGCCTTTCATTTTGTCATCTCTTTTTCTATCATATTTCCTTGATCTTTTCCTTTTACTACCCATTGAATATTTCAATCTATAGAAAATAAAATAAATAAATTTAGATTTCACTAAATATCAGCTAATGGTTCAATATATAATACATAAAAATAAAAATAATTAGAAGAGAAAAAAAACACTTTCAAAATATTTGATCCTTTGCAATATTGATTAAATTCGCAGAACATTTGTTGAAAATTGCTTTAAAATTAATTGTTTTTTGAAAATCTTCTTCCAATTTTCGCTGTCCCTGTATATTTAATTTTAAAAAAAAAGGAAAAACAATATTTTTTATATCAAATAGTAACATTAACCTCTAGCGGTTTATTCTGCTGATAGGGGTTTCGGCCAGAACTGTTTCGGCCGAAACTGTTCCGACCGAAACAATTACGGCTGAAATAGTCTATGTGGCAGCCAAACAAGCAAAAATCAGAACTTCTGTAAACATCTCACTTTGATGGCCAATTTGACCTACTAAATTGAAGTATTTTTTAAAACTAAAAATATACTTTTGTAGTTCTCGGAGTCACGATTATGATTGTATAATTTTTTAAAATTTTTGATTATGAATAATATGTTATAATTTGAAAATATTACAAGTAGGTATCTTAATATTCAGGAAGATGTCTATTCAAAAATAAGAAAAAAATAGTAAATCATGTTAAAAAATTAATTTTTTTAATGGTGCACTAGAGGAGAGAGTCTTCTTCAAGAATATGTAATTTAAAAAAAAAAAATGTAGATTTGATGGAAAAAGTTTGATAGGAGAAAAAAACTATCTATTTTTGATAACTTTGACTTTGAGCAATTATAACTTCAAAAATATTAGCCGAATTTCAATTTTTCTTTTTTGGTGCACTAGGTATACATGTTAACTCTAACATATTCCAAAATCAAACCAAAATATGAACATTTGCATATATTTGTTTGACAAGAAAAAAACTCTATATTTTTAGTATTTTTAAAAAATTAAAAAATACACTTTAAAAATTCAAAAATAAATAAAAATTTCACTCAATTTTTTTAAATAAAATTATAGACATAAAATTTATCCAATTTTACACATTTTATTAGTTTACATCATCTTCAAATTCTAAGCACAAATGCCACTTTTATTTCGTTAAAGTTGAAGACTTTAAATTCTGATATTACTTCTCCTTTATAAAAGGTGACACAGGTTTGTGCTTTTACCCAATACTAAGAATGCTTGGAAATAAATCTATACTAACCTAATCTAATCCACCTTCCAAGTGGGTCCCCTTGGTCAGCTTCTTCTAATATACTAACACATGATAGAAGCCAAAAACTATTTCATTACATTTCATAAATTCATTACATGGGAACAATACATAGAAACTGTAAAAGTTAACAATTCCTTCTCCTTCTTACTTCCTACTAACTTCCAAACTTACACACAACTGTCTAATCCTTATATATAGGAAATTGACACTTATTCCAAAAACAAGAAAACAGACAAACAAACTACAAATCCATAGGCGAGAAAGAAGGAAGAGTAATAGCTCAAGGTGGGAAGGATAAAGTCTAAATGATGGGGACACAACCCAAGCACAGAATGGACACAACAAGAAAAGGGAAATTTTATTAACTGTGTAAATAAGCTAATACATTTAGTACAGAGAAGATAGACTTCAAAACATGCCCTATGGGCTTATAATAGCATAAATCTGGAGATAATTTCTCCTTTTAGTACCTCCTCTCAAACTCCACTCCAAACTACCTTTTACAATTCTAGAAATGTCTTTAAATAGACCCCAGAGGGTTAAGGACTAGGAATACATTCTAGAAAGTACTAGTAGGCATCCACTAACCAAGTAGAAGGCTCCAGAAGCCATGTTAGAAGTTGGTGCAAATCTAGAAGAATCCAAAAATGGTAACCAAACTTTCGAGAGGCATAACTTTTGAATCGTAGCTCTGATTGACGAACCATTTACATTTCCAAAAAGCTCTCAAAGTGCTCTATAGCCCTGTGGACCAGATTTTCTCATCCCCCATTTTTTGGCCCTATTCAAGGTCATTTAATGCCCCTAACCTAACTTTGAAGTAGTCTTAGGAGGTCTCCAAAAATTGGAAAACTGTAATAACTTTCAAACTGTGGGGCCTTTTGACCTGATTTTTTTTCTAGAATGCTCCAAATTTTAATTACATCCATATGACCAATTTACACCTTCTAGTTCACCAAAATTATGGCTCAATTACATACTCCTATTTTTTTGTCATTTACATGTATCCCAAGGTGTTCAAATACTCTATCCTAGAACATTGATAGTGGAACTGTGAGAGTTGGAACCTTTATTTGACCCAAATGGGTATCCAAAAATGAAAAAACATGAAACAAAAACAAAGTCTAAGTACATTTTTTGGGTTGACATAGGATTGCCCTTACACCTCTGGATGCTCTTGCATCAGACACCCAGGGTAAATTGAAAAGTGACCCTGTCACTTTATGAATGGTAGAGGGAATCCCAAATGCGAAACCTCAGCTACTGAAATCCAAGTTGAGTCCTCTATCGGCCGTCCTTTCCACTTGACCAAATATTCTTCATACTACCTAAGCCTGGTACTCGTACCCACACGATGATCCAAAATGTCTTCTATCTCCTCTTTCTTAGAAGTAGGAATTGGACATGGCTCTAACATCACCTCCTCTTCTGCACCATCATCATGATACTCTGCCAAATCTGCAATGTTGAAAATAGGAGAAATGTGAGTGCCATCTGGTAACTCCACCTCATATGCATTTCTTGAGTCATGTTTCTTCAAAATTTTGTAGGGGCCAAATTTCTTCATTTTCAGCTTGTTGTAAGTACCGGCTGGAAATCTTTCTTTTCGTAAGTGCACCATGACTAGATCCCCTACTTGGAATTCCTTATGTCTTTTCCTTTGATAAGCCCTAGCTTTATACTCTTGATTCATCTTGGTAATGTGTGCCTGAACCTCCTCATGGAGATGCTTGATATCTTTAGCAAATTCTTCAGCTTTAGCACTTGTCCTCTCCCCTTGCTCTATCTTCCTCAATTCTGGTGCAGTCCTTGGGCTACTTCCATATACAATTTGGAATGGTGATTTACCAGTACTCTTATTTATAGAGTTATTGTAAGCAAACTCTTCCTATGGTAGAATCAAATCCCACCCCTTGGGCTTATTCCCAACTAAACATCTTAGCAAATTGCCCAAACTTCTGTTTACCACTTATGTTTGGCCGTCAGTCTACAGGTGATGTGTGGAACTGAATTTCAAGTATGTTCTCAACTTCTTCCACAATGTTCTCCAGAAATACCCTACAAATTTAGTATCTCTGTTAGAAACTATACTCCTTGGGAGACCATGTAGTCTCACCACCTCTTTGAAAAATAAGTCTGCAATATGGACAACATCATGAGTTTTGTGGCATGGAATGAAACGTGCCATTTTGGAGAACCCATCAACCACCACAAATACTGAGTCATTACCCCTTTGTGTCCTCGATAATCCAAGAACAAAATCCATTCTTATGTCCTCCCATGGCTTTAATGGAATAGGCAATGGCTGATATAGTCCAGTATTGTGACTAAATCCCTTGGCAACTTGACAAATCTGACAATTTTGTACAAACTTCTTTACATCCTGTGACATTTGATGCCAAAAATAATGTTCTTTGAGAATGGCAATGGTCTTATCTCAACCAAAATGTCCTACCATCCCTCCACTATGTTTCTCCTTAATCAGGTTTTCCCTCATGAAACTACTTGGAATGCATAATTGACTGCTCTTGAATAACATACTGTTGGCGCTCAAAATTGTAGCCCACATTTTGAGCACCATTGAGAAATTCAGGCCTATAAATGCTTTGTGAAGCCTATGTACCTCGGTGTTGAGTTTAATGCATAAACGGTGTTTAATGTTTCTAACACCTTCCATTCAGCCTGTCTACCTATTCCATGAGGTCAAATCATCATTTCGAGCTATTTGGCGAAGTCCTGTTTTGAACAGATGTCAAATCTGCATTTTATCCTAAGTGTCAGATAATGACAGAAGGCCATGTTTGCACTTGAATATCTTAAAACCTAGAAATGTGTCATTACTTACCACTTTGGGAGTATCTAATATCCATACCTAAGAACCTATGTTTCAGATTTCAATTTGTTTCAAGTTCATTTGATTAGGTTTTGAATCCCTCAAAGTTGGTCAGTTACGATTTTCATGATTTTGCACTTTGCACATAATTCTGGGAAGCCCTGTTTGACATGTTATAACTTTTGACCAGTTGACTAAAATGTTGAAATTAATTTTGTGTTGCATTTTAGACATCAGAGACCTCCTATGTTTCAATTTTTAAGTCTTGATGAATTCGTTTGATCAATTTTTGAATGTGATTCCAAACACAATTTATAATTTTTTACTGGTGTCAGCATTTGCAGATTGATCAGTACCCCTGTTCGGGATGCTATATCTTTTGATCTGGGATTTTTAGGACCAAATGGTTTGTTCTCCTACATTCCACTCTAAAAATACTCCAAGTGCGCCAGTTTATAAACCCTGACGAATCCGTCTGCATACTTTACCAGGGTCATTCCATTTGCCAAAAACATCTTTCTGCTATTGTCCCCTATCCTGCAATTCCAAGTATCCAAATTTGCGCCTTTGCCAAGCATGCCCCATGATTATTCATGAGCCTAAATCATATAATCATATTCTCCTAATGACAGAGTACCAATGCCCATATTTCCAGATCCTTAAACATCCTTTTGCATAGTTTTCAGAGATCAAACCAAATGCACTTTGTGGTTTTCTGACACGTTATTCTGCAGGTAGTTTGAAGTGGCCAACTTTGGAGGTTGATATATTTTGACTCCAATGTCATCATGCAATGAGATTTGGCAGGCCTGTTAAGAATGTTGGAAAGAACAAAGATCTTGAGTTTCAAAGCCCAGTCAGGTGATTATGACAATTTGAAAAACCAGGCAACAGGCCTCCTGAAATAGATTTTGCAGTGGTGCATAATTGATTTAAAAAGAGTTTTAATGATCAATCAGTAGTCAAAGTGGATTCCAGTCAGTTTAAGGAGGTTGATGGATCAGTTTGAATTGTCAGTTGTTTAGAAATGAAATTTTTTTTAGCTGGACTCGCTTTGGGGTCCAACTGATTCCAGCAGACTGATGAAGATTGTGTGCAATTTGAAAGAAAAGTAAAGAGAGGAAAATAGAATATCGAGAGTGGAAGCAATGTTTTCATTTCATGTAGATTCTATGTTTCCTGTCCACCTAGATAGAGGCAATAACTCGCTTCACACTTGATGAGGATGCCAACTCGTGTTTAAGATATTGACTTGCAAATTGGAACCCAATGTAATCACATTGATCTGCAAGTAACTCTAATAACAGATTGTCTACATTCCATATGATGAAGTATCCCGTTGTTTGTTTTAATATTGAGTGCTCAACATTTTGGGAAGAATTCGTTGAGCACAAGGAGATCACATTGATAAAATACATGTGGGAGACTATGGAAAGCAGTGATAAGAGAAATGCGCAGGCTAGTAAAAAATAAAAGAAGAAACTTCATGCATTTAACAAGGCAGCCCCACTCATAGAGGATTAAAACTAAGCCCCGTCAAGGTTTTGAAGCCGCAGGCGTTCAAAAGGAGTTGCCTATGATAGACAGTCGTAGACTATGTGATGAAAAGAGTAGCCACGGCTTGGAAAGAATAGAGCACACCAAACAATAAAGCAAATTGCAGCTCGCAGCCTGTAGATGGAGGTTGGGAGCCATTTGGAAGTGGAGCAGGCATGTAAAGAAGAAGATCATGCATTTAAAATGGTTTCCATGCCATCAACAAGAAACATCCACACTGGAGGAGTAATCAGCAAAGAGTGCCCACGTTTTAAAGAGCAGGCTCCACGCTGTTTCCACATCTTAATAATAGAGTGCCCACATTTTTAAGAGGAAATAACCTGCGTAATATGCAGAGGCATCAAGCACAAATGCAGAAGGCAACTCACAAAAAATCCGCAGTCAATGAAACACGATTCCTCCACACATAGAAGTTTGCGCACTTGCAATGAAGAAGCCACCCAGCTAAAGCAGAGAAACTAAGGAAAACGTAGGGCAGAAATGAACCGCCCAGGAAGCATAGAAACTCTAGTAGAAAATAAAGACGCCTTGCAAGAGCCTCACTCAAGGAACAAAGGAGGCAGTTCATGCAACTTGGAAGAAGACCATGCGAAAAAACAAAGTCACCCACAGATGTAAAGAACAACTCACGTAAGTTCAAAGAGATCCAAGCCATCATCAAAGACTAGTCAGAGAAGACCTCGCGCAGTCAGCATGTGAGGATATCACGCCATTTAAAAGAAAGCAAGTATAAAACAAAGTTGCTACATGAAGGAAATCCACCAATTCTGAAGTAGCAGGGGTGTTCGCAGTTAGGAACCTCACGCAAGAAGACAGAGGCAGTGGTTTTGAGGAAAATATAAAGCATTTATCCCTTATTCTATGTGGGGATGTATTCAGTAGCCTTTAAGTACTAACGCACACAAAGTGCTTAGTGTCTAGTGAAAAGGGCTTTTGGAAGTCAAACACATGTGGAAGGTGGGGCCGAGATGTGACATCAGCTGGATGCAAATAAAATAAAATTTTAAATGAAAACGCTATAAAGATGACATGGCATCGAAAACCAAGATGCGACCAGATGAGGACACGTGTCCGGATCCGATGCAGTCCACATCCTCGCAATATGAAGTTGCGCCCAGTTTAAATAATGCGAGAATGTAGGCAGTTGACACATGGCGACGAAGCAAGCATGTAGGTGACGTGGCAAGGCTAGGGGTAATGAGGTGGCAAATAAGCCAGCCAATCAGGGGCCTCCACATGGGAATCCAAGTGGCGCCCAGTGGGCCTAGAGAAGCATAGAGGAAAATTCCCAAATAAAAAATAATAATAATTTTAAATTATTATTTCAAAAAAGGATATGCACGTTCAAATTTTAAAATGCAAAACAAGGCTTTTGTTATAAAGTTTAAACTTTAGATTTTTGAAATTTTTTGAAAATTTTAAAATTTAAAGTGCAGACCTGAATACTTTTAACCAGAGGGATGATTTTCAAACGAAGATTTAGTGGGTTTCTGATAAGCTAAATATGGACTCCAATATATCGCCAAAATTAGGAGAAGACAAACTATCTGATTTCAAAGTCAATTTTTGCACAGGTAGTACCTAGTTCAAACTACAGGAGGTTTTCTTTCAGGTACCTGAATTGCAACCCTTTTCAGACTAGGAAGTTCAGTTGTGATTTTTGGCAAGTTAATAGCTTGAATATGCGTAAAAGACAAGGAGATTTCAGTTGGGGGCATCTTTGAGTTAGTTAAAGAAAGTTTTATCAGCATTTTGATGCAAATCAAATATTTAGCAAATTAGGGATTTCATCATTCAGGAGGGGATATTTTGCAAATCAGTTACAAGGTAATGATGAAATCAAATCAGATCAAGATGGAGAAGAAAGGACGAAGTGTTCAGTTGCCAGAAGATTGAATTTCAAGTGGACACTTGTCAAGTAAAGATCAGATCCAGGAATTCATTTCCTTGCTATATTATTCTTTCTTTCTTTTGGGGGGTTCCAGTTTTTGTTACTAAAAAACTAGTAGGTTCTAGTTTCTAGGAAGAAAGAGTTCATTGCTGTGATACCATTAGGGATTCTAGTTTTTGCACTATGAGACCATTGGTTCCAGTATTTTGACATGTTTCCATGACTGAGACACCATTTTTCTTTAGCAGAACTCTCATGTGAACAGCATTGTAGAGATAATATAGATAGTTCTGAGATATTAGGTTGTTTCATGTTTTAATTTTATGAATATGAATGTATAGTTTCAAGGAAATGAATACATATGAGCAACAATTTCACTAGTTTTGTTCTGGTTCTTGTCTCCTGTCTCAACAATCTGTAAGTCTTAAGTGGTTTTGGAACAAAGATTTGAGACCCATTTGCATCCCTTTCAGGTTGTATGTTTGATGTATTTTGTTGTTGGACCAAAGGGCCAAGTAAATGCTCGATATGTTTAAACAAGGTCACTGGTTGTTTGAGAAGGATATTTCATGAAAATGAGACTTGAATGAACACTGATGTCTGAATCACAAGGTGGTTCGATAGATCTAATGTCTGGGTATATGAGATATGTCATGATGTCACAGATGTATGTTTTGAATTCATGGAATTTCCCAATGGATTATGCACTAATCAATTATACTGTTGCATATTTGAGGTTTTGTTGAATCAACATCTTTAATCAAATGAATTTCTTTTCATGTTGAAGAGCTATAAATAGAATGCCCTCACTCAGCTTATGAATTTCATTGTTTTGAATCTAGCTACTGTAGATATATGTTATTTCATAAGTTATTAGGAGAAATAAGGGTTTCTATCTGCTTTGTATTAGATTCAGTGTATGCTTTGATAACTGGTACCATATAAGGAATCTATAGGTTTACCCGCCTAGGTTTTGCAGAGCCTGAAGTGTAGAAGGAGTATAGCCTTATAGTTAGCCTGGTGTCTAAATGGATGTGTTGATAATGGGAGTTAGCTGCCCCTAGATGCATTTTGTTCTCATCAGGGTAATTGGAAATGGGTAACATTTTCAATCACCAACACATACCATCCTGAATCATATAGTCTAACCACTTAGTTCTATCTATAGCAACAGGCTCTTTACAAGCTTTTCACTCTTCAATGAAATTAGGATCCCCAGGGTACAAATTATTGAGTTCATCAAACCCAACTACTTCAACCTGCATTACTGTAAGCAACAACTGTCTCCTACTTAGTGCATCTGCAACCCTGTTAGACTTTCCACTTCTATGCTTCAACACAAATGTATAGCTCTGCAAGAACTCTACCCACTTCATATGCCTCTGATTCAATTTATGTTGGCTATTTAGGTACTATAATGCCTGATGATTAGTATATAAAACAAACTCCTTTGGCAGTAAATAATGCCTCTATTTCTTTAAGGCCTGAACTATTGCATAGAACTCTTGATCATAAACATAATACTTCTTTTTTGCACCATTCAATTTTTCACTAAAATATGCAATAGGCGTACCTTCTTGGCTTAAAACAGCTCCAATAGCACTGCCACTAGCATCACAATCCACCTAGAACACCTTTCTAAAATCTGGAAGTGCCAACACAGGCTGTTCTGTCACCTTCTTCTTCAGCAATTCAAAATTTCTCGCAACTGCTGCAGTCCATTTGAACTCTTTTCTATCCCCTCTTATTGTGTTAGTTAGGGGTGCACATATGCCACTAAAATTCTTAATGAACTTCTTGTAAAAACTAACCAAACCATGAAATTATCTTACCTCAGTAGAAAACCTTGGAGTAGGCCATTCCAAGATGGCTTTTACCTTCTCTGGATCCATTTTAAGACCTTTAGGTGATATAAAAAACCCTAAGTAGACTAACTCCCTTTTTGCAAAGATACACTTCTTCAAATTAATTAATAGTTTCTCTTCCCTCAACCTCTCAAGAACACTACAAATATGTAATAAATGTTCTTCCAAAGTCTTGCTGAAAATTAAAATATCATCCAAATAAAAAATAACAAATTTTCCCAAGAACTTCTTAAGTACCTCATTCATGAGCCGCATGAAGGTGCTTGGGGCATTCATCAATCCAAAGGGCATGACTAACCACTCATAAAG
Organism: Cupressus sempervirens; assembly: GCA_028749045.1. Taxonomy (NCBI): domain Eukaryota; kingdom Viridiplantae; phylum Streptophyta; class Pinopsida; order Cupressales; family Cupressaceae; genus Cupressus; species Cupressus sempervirens. Next base: position 332,226,068 of record CM053785.1, read on the forward strand.
ATCCTCCTTCATCTTGAAGGCTAATTTCCACTCATCTCCTTCTCCTATCCATATCTAATGATAGCCACTCTTGAGATCTATATTTGTGAAGTACTGAGCTCCACTCAAGCAGTCCATAAGATCATCCATTCTTGGAAAAGGAAATCGATACTTGATGGTTATCCTATTTATAGCTTGAGAGTCTGTACACATTCTCCACTCTCCATCCTTCTTTAGTACCAGTACTACAAGTACTGCACATGGACTCAGGCTCTCCTGAATCAAGCCTTTCCTCAATAGCTCCTGGACCTATTTGTTTAGCTCCTCAGTTTCAATAGGAGTCATCTTGTGAGTAGCCTTGTTAGGAAAACTAGCTCCTGGGATTAAATCTATCTGATGACTAATTTAACTTACTAGTGGCAATCTTTCTGGAACATTATCAGAGATGATATCTCCAAACTCACCTAGTAAATCTAAAACTTCAAGTGGTATTTCACTACTACCTTCTTTATCTTTCCTAGGAATCAAAGCATAGCACATACGCTGATGTTTCATGCCATCTAAAAACTTCCTTCCATCAACAAGACAAATCCTAGCACTGCTACATACCTTTTCGCCTTCCTTTTTCATGGGCTTCAATTTGTGGTGAACTCCATCCTTTGTTAGAGAGTATGTGTTTGCATGACCATCATGTACTACATGCCTATCAAACTGCCATGGTCTTCCCAACAATAGATGAAAAACATCCATTGGAATAACATCATAGAGAAATTCATCATGGTAACTCCCAATTTTGAATTTCACTAAACATTGTTCACTTACCAAGACCTTATGATCATCTTTCACCCAAGCAATCTGATAGGGATGGGGGTGTTTCTCCCTTTTGAGCTTCAACTTAGAGACCATCTCCTCTGATACTAAGTTATCAATACTACCACCATCAATGATCATATCACAACATTTATCCTCACACTTGCACCTAATATGGAATAAACTCCTCCTTTGTCCTAGTTCAATCTCACCACTTAGTAGGACCCTTTCATTTACTAAGGTCTCTCCTCTTTCTGCATCTTCTGAATGTGATGATTGTGCATCCTCATCCATATGAGCAATCCTAGTTCACCCTCAACTCTCTTATCTGTCCTTCCTTGTCATTGAGGGCATTCAAAGGCATGATGACCTTCTTCATTGCAATGGAAATAGGTACCACAGAAGCCTCCTCTTCCTTGTCCACATCATCTACCTCTTCCTCTCTGATTTCCAAACTCTTGATCACGGGAGCGGTTGAAACTCTCATTCCTCTGGTTCATGCTAGTACCCACATCTTCATTTTTATTTTGAGTTTCATTTTGGCCTCCAAATGACCTACCACTACCCCTTCCTCCTTGAACATGCCCTCTTTGTCTTCCTTCAAACCTTTTATTCAGCTTCTCTTCAACTTGTAGGGTAAACTAGTATTCCTCTTCAATGCTGGTCATTCTTACCAGACTTAATTCCTCCTGGATGCTAGGTCGCAACCCACTAATATAATGAGCAACCTTCTCCTTATTTTCTTCTGCATGCCCTACTCTAATCAAGAGTTGGTAAAACTCCTCTGTATATTCTTGGACTGATCTTCCTACTTACTTTAACCCAAGCATCTTCTTAAACAAATCAAGCTCATAATCAACAAGAATGAATTGCTTCTTCAATTTGTCCACCATACAATTCCACCTTGTGATCTTATCCTTTCCTCTTCTATTTCATTCCAATTGAACCTCTTGCCACCAAGTTTTGGCATGGCCTTTTAGTTTGGCCTTTGCAAACTTAACCCTATCTAGATCTCTAATATCCTCATACTCAAAGTACTCTTCCAATTCATTGATCTAATCGATCAACTCATCTGGTTTCAAATTTCCTGAAAATACACCCAGTTCAATTGTAGGTCTTTTCGCAAACTTAGTAATGGCCCTAAAAAGCCTTTCCTCTATCTGATTTAGAACTTCTCCATCAAATTCCCCTTCTGGTCCAATTTCTTCTTCTTCATTGTCATCCTCACTTTCGTTACTTGCAGCAACATTTGTTCCCCTACTAAGCTCCTCTTGCAATGCTTGGACCTGCCTTTAGAGGGCTCTAACCTCCTCAAGATTAATAGCTCTAGCCCTTCTACCATTCTCTCTTTGTGGAGGCATCTTCTTAACTTGAACCCACAACCACACAGTCTTGGTGCAAACTGCCTCATAGTCGGCGCTCTGTCTACACACTCAGGAAAACTTGCTCTGATACCACTTGATGGGGACACAACCCAAGCACAAAATGGACACAACAAGAAAAGGGGAATTTTATTAACTATGTAAATAAGCTAATACATTTAGTATAGAGAAGATAGACCTCAAAACATGCCCTATGGGCTTACAATAGCATAAATCTAGAGATAATTTCTCCTTTTAGTACCTCCTCTCAAACTCCACTCCGAAATGCCTTTTACAATTCCAAAAATGTCCTTAAATAGACCTCAGAGGGTTAAGGACTAGGAATATATTCTAGAAAGTGCTAGTAGGCATCCACCAACCAAGTAGAAGGCTCCAGAAGCTGCATTAGAAGTTGGTGCAAATCTAGAAGAATCCAAAAACGGTAACCAAATTTTTGGGAGGCATAACTTTTGAACCATAGCTCTGATTGATGAATCATTTACATTTTTGAAAAGCTCTCAAAGCTCTCTATAGCCCTATGGACCAGCTTAGCTCATCCCCCATTATTTTACCCTATTCAAGGTCATTTAATGCCCCTAACCTGACTTTGAAGTAGTCTTAGGAGGTCTCCAAAAATCAAAAAATTGTAATAACTTTCAAACCGTGGGGCCTTTTGACCTAATTCTTTTTATGGAATGCTCCAAATTTCAATTACATCCATCTGACCAATTTAAACCTTCTAGTTCACCAAAATGATGGCTCAATTACATACTCCTATTTTTTTGTCATTTACACATATCCCAAGGTGTTCAAATACTCTATCCTAGAACACTGATAGTGGAATTGTGAGAGTTGGAACCTTTATTTGACCCAAATGGGTATCCATAAATGAAAACACATGAAATAGAAACTAAGTCTAAGTACATTTTTTGGGTTGACACAGGATTGCCCTTACACCTCTAGATGCTCCTGCATCACTAAACAACAACCACTTGACATAAATGTAGAGAATATAGTAAGTCTTTAGAGTTCCTGCATTCTTGTAGCTGTGTCCTTCGGTACTGGTATGATTCTTCTCCACTATGACTTAAACTTCAATGCTCTTTCAACTCTTGATTGCTATTAACTGTATTCAACATTCATCTTTGAATTTGCCCAATCATCTTCAGCTTCATCACTAATAGGTTAGTTATTATGTAGAGGTTAGTTATTATGCAGAGACATGTTTGCAAATAAGTATTTATCAAATTAAATTCAAATATAAGAACACAAATTTGGCTAATTATATGAAATAATGCATAATATATATAATACTAGCAAAAGATGGTATAGTATCTACCCAGAGGTTTATCATAGGTTTCAGTAAACATAGGTCCACAAATTTTTTGATGAAAATAAAATAGAGTATCAAAAAAGTGTTTAAAACCATCACAAAATAAAGGCAATATTTGGCCTCATCACTTCGCACACTCACTTGCACTTCACTCTTTGGAATCACAACTTGACCTTATACTTATATCTTCCACTTTGTCAAGTTGGCTCAAATACAACTTACAATAATCAATATTCATCACCTTAGTTAGTTAGAATCAATAGATAAGTCAATTAAGCTTAATACAACAAAATAAGAAAATCCTTTGTTAGCTGACCCTGCTTGGTAGAAACTAACTCTGAAATGATTTCCTATGTTAACCAAAAAAAGCTTGGTTAACATTGCAAACTTATGAAAATCCTTTGGCAACCAAGTGAGCTTAGTTAGCACTAGTTCCATCCAACTTTCCTTCATTACCCAAGTCAGCTTGGTTAATAGTCACTTTCTGCAACTTTTCCTTTGATGCCCGAGTGAACTCGGTAGACACTACCTTCTAAACTAGAAAAATGTAGGAATGGTTGGTAAACACTAAGAACTATCTTTATTGCCTAAGTGAGCTCAACACATATTGACTGATAATGATTATGACATTTGTGTAACATCAAAGACAACACACAATTAACCAATTGTATCCAATGTATCCTTCCAATTCACTTCCTTGATTTATCTTTTTCAATTCCATGTTTCACACATTCAATCCAACTTGACCTTATATTTATATCATTTACCTTGTTGAGTTAGCTTGAATACACTTTATAATAATCAATATTCAACCCTTAAGTCAGCTAGACTTAACAAATAAATTCATCAAACTAATAATGCTAACTCAAGAAAATCTTTCATTAGCTGACCCGGTTTGGTCAATACTAACTCAAAAAATACTTTCTTCAAACTTCCTTTGGTAATCAAGTGAACTCATTTAACACTGCACCCTAAACTAAATTTCCTTTGGTAACCAAATGATCTTAGTTAACATTGGTTCTATGCCAACTTCTCTTTGGCTACCAAGTGAGCTTAGTAGACATTGTCTTCCTACAAACTTTCATTGGTGCCAAAGTGAACTTGCGAGACACTAACTAGTAAAGACTTGACATTTTGTTTAACATCAAAGACAATATAGAATACAAAAAAATTGTTCTAAAAAATATCCCTCTTTAGCATTGATGGCAACAAAACATGTCATAATACAATGAAATTTTATTGTAAAATAGAAGTAAGGATAATATCCTTAGTTTCATTCTAATTCTCATCTATGAGAATTGCCTCTATTAGTTTGAGCTCCTTTGATATCAAACTCTCCCTCTGGAATGATTCTCTGATTACTATGATTATAGTTTCTTTAGATTTCCTTTGGTAACTAAGTGAACTTGGTTAACACTGCATCTTGAAATGAATTTTGGTAACTAAGTGAGCTTAGTTAACACAAGTTCCATGCCAACTTCTCTTTCATTGCCGAGTGAGCTCAGTAGACACTACCTTCTTGCAAACTTTCTTTGGTTCTCAAGTAAACTTGAAAAACACTGATTGGTAATGACTTGACATTTTTTGTAACATTAAAGATAATATACAATTGAACAATTATTATCAAGAATCTCCCTCTTTGGCATTGATGGCAATAAAAAATGTGATAATATAATAAAATTTTAGAGAAAAATAGAAGTAAGGATAATATCCTTAGTTTCATTATGATTCTCATCTATGAGAACTCCCTCTATTAGCATGATCTCCCTCTGACATCAAACTCTCCCTCTAGAATGATTCTTTGATTACTCTAATTACAATTTCTCTGTCTATCAACAAACTATGCTTCTTTACTCTTGACTTGACAACAAACTCTTCCTTTTTGACATCTCATGCCAAAAGCATAAACAGTCAATTTTTTTTTTTATATTGACAATAAACTCTCCCTCTTTGACATCTCATACCAAAGACAACATTAAGTGGACTTCCCATGTACCTGAGATACTGATTCATATATAATCTTCTCTTATAATACTGCATCAACTTGACTAATCTTCAACATGCTTGGTTGATGCATCACTAAAATCTGATTAGTGAGCTTTAGATAGGGGAATGACCCCAACTTACCTCTTAGATACAAAAATGCGTCCTTAGGTAATGGCTTGGTGAATATGTTTGCAATTTGCTCTTTTGTATTCACATATTCCAATCTTACCTCCTTGTTTTGCACCAATTCTCTCAAGAAATGATATTTTATTGCAATGTGCTTGGTCTTGGTATGCATCATTGGATTCTTGGATATGTTTATTTCACTGGTGTAATCATAGAAAAAAACTATTGGATCCTTGATTTCTTCCTTCATACTTGTCAAGAGTTGTTTGAACCAAAAAATATTTGAACAATTGAATACTACTGCAACATATTTTGCTTCTACTATAGACTGAGAGATGCAATTTTTCCTCTTGCTTGTCCAAGACACTAACATATTTCCAAGAAAGAATGCTCCACCACTAATTCTCTTTCTTTCATCAATATTTCTTGCCCGTTTTGCATCAGTGAATACTTTCAATTCAAATTTGCCTCATTTCTTATACCATAATCCATCATCTTCAATACCCTTTAGATATCTCATGATTCTTTTTATTTCCATCATATGTTTTTCTTTTGGATTAGTAGAAAATCTTGCCATCATACCAACTGCAAGTGTAATACTAGGTCTTGTATGCACCACATAATGACGTTTTCCAATCATTGATATATATGTAGTCTGATGTACCTCTTTGGAATCATCATTTTTTCAAAGCTTATGTCTAGTAAACATAGGTGTTCCAAGTAGTCTAGAATCCTCCATTCCAAACTTCTTTAGTTTCTCCTTGATGTACTTTGATTGAGTAATGTAGAGACCATCCTTTTTCTATTGAATTTGTAAGCTGACAAAGAATTTAATCTCTCAAAACATTGATATTTCAAATCCCTTAATCATTTTCATGGAAATAATGTATCATCCACAAATTATCATTACTAGTAAATAATGTATCATCCACAAAGATTTCTACCAATACAATCTTCTTATCTAGTCCTTCTTTGATGTATAGGCTATTGTTATCATTATTTCTTTAAAAACCAATCCTAATGAGATAATTATGTAACCTTTCATACCAGGCTTTAGGGGCTTGTTTGAGACCATACAAAAATTTGTGTAATATGAAAACCATGTCCCTTTTTCTAGGATCAATGAAACCTTGTGGTTTCTCAATGTAGATTTCCTATTCTAAGATTCCATTCAAGAATGCTGATTTCACATCCATCTGATATACTTTGAATCCTCTGTGTGTTGCATACAAAAGGAGTGTTCAAACACATTCTAGTCTAGCAACAAGAGAAAAAGTTTCTCCATAGTCAATACCTTCCTCTTGAGCATAACCCTTGCATACTAGCCTTTCCTTGTTCCTTGAAACTTATCCATTCTCATTTAGCTTATTTTTGAAAACCCATTTTGTGTCAGTTCCATTTTTATCCTTGGGTCTAGGAACAAGAGATCGAGCTTTGTTCTTTTCAATATGTTCTATCTCTTCATTCATTTCTTCAATCCAAATTTCATTTTCTAATGCATCTTTAACAATTCTAGGCTCAAATTTATTAAGCAAACATGTACCTTTCAGTTTGTTTCTTGTCATTGTGCCTTTTGACTAATCTCTAATGATTTTCTTAGGATCATGATGCCTTATAACATATCTAGAAAGCACACATATCTTCTCCTTGGACTTTGGACTTCAATGACTTAGTTCACCATGCTCAAAATGATATTCTAAATCATGCTCATGCCCCACTATCTGTGACTTGAGTCCTTTAGAGTGTGACTCAGTTTCTACTGGCTTAAACTTAGGTCCTTTTGACTATGACTTGGGTTGCACTAGCTACAACTTGGGTTGAATTGGAAATTTTGGGGATTCAGGTGGTGAAGACTACTAATTCCCAATTGCATTAGGTAAAGTGTCACATTCATAGTAAACAAATATTATGTAGTTTTCAGGTTCCTTACTACTTTGTTCTTCACTTTTTTCTACAAACTCATTAATCTTTACATGTGCACTTTCTATAAGTTTGTGAGTAGATAGATTCAAAATTGTATGCTTTTCTCTTATTGGAGTATCCCAAGAATATGCCTTCAGCACTTTTCACATCAAATTTTCCTTTTCTTGACTCCTTTATAATATAACATTTGCTTCCAAATACTTTGAAATAACAAACATTAAGTTTATAGCCATACCATAATTCATAACGTGTTTCCTTTGAATCTTTCTTCAGTTGAACTCAGTTAAAGGTATGAACTATAGTACTAATTGCTTCGTTCTAGTATTTGATAGCAATGTTCTTCTCTATCATTAGTGTCCTTGCACAATCCATGATTGATCTATTCCTTCTCTCAGCTATGCCATTCTTCTGAGGTATACCAAGTGTACACACTTGCCTTTTGATTCCTCTTTCATTGATGAATTCATTGAATTCATTAGAGATGAATTCTCCTCCTCTATCTGATCTTAAAAATTTTAGTTTCTTTCCTATTTCTTTCTTCACTCTAGCTAGATACCACTTGAATATTTGAAAATATTTTGATTTATCCCTCAATTACATTATTTTTATCATTCTAGAGTAATCATTGACAAATAAAATAAAGTACTTATCTCCATAGTAGCTTTATTTTCCAATAGGTCCACAAAGATCTACATGGACTAGCTCCAACACTTCTTCAAAATGATAATTCTTTCTTTTAAAATTTGTCTTTCCCATTTTATCGATTTGACAATTCTTGCACATGCCTGGATGTCACGATTCTTGAGGCTTGGAGTGCCTCTCACTCTTTTGTTCTTATTTATGTTCACCAAGTTATCAAAATTCATATGACGTAACCTTTTATGCCATAACAAGCTTTCTTATACTTAAGCTAGGAAATATAAACTTTAGTTTAGATCTAGATAAAATAGATTACCTTTTGTTTGATTTCTAGTCCCAACAAAATTTCCTTTCCCATCTAGTAGTTTGGCCTTTCCATTCATGAATTCTGCCTTGAATCTAATTTTGTTCAATTATGCGACACTAAGTAGATTTTTCTTTAGTCATTGCCATATTTTATATCATTGGTTAATGCAATAAAACTTTTTCCTTTACATAACATGGTTCATCATTGCCAAATTTGACACTTCCACCATCATAGTGTACCAAGTTCTCAAATTTAGATTTATCACTAGTCATGCGGTGAGAATAACCACTATCTATGATCCATGTGTCATTCTTACTAACATGTGAAATGAGGTCCATCTTATTATTTTCATCATCTCATTCATCTTTAATATAAGCAATTATAAGATACTTAGTTGCCTCATCAAATGATGGGTCTTTAGGAATGTTGAGACTAGCAACATCTTCTAACTCCCTTATCACATCTATCCTCTTGAAAGGAGGAGTGAAATTGATTTCCATGAGATCCTTATCTTTACCATTAGCATGATATTCAATTTTATAGCTACCAATTAACTCCTTGATCATTCTAGACAACATTTCCTCACACAAAACAAAAAATGCTAACATAAATACTCCTACAAATGACAAGGAAAACATGCCTCCTTGCATGAAGGAAAATTTCACCTTGAGTTGCATTGGTTGTAACTCAGTTGCCTCTGACTACAACTTGGGTCTTTAGACTTTGACTTAGGTTGCATTAGCTACAACTTAGGTGCTTCTGGAGATTTTGGGGACTCAGGAGGTGAAGTATGCTAACTTCCAATTAGATTAGGAAATGTATTTGACATAGGAGCATCTTGCATCATGCAAAAATGGGTGTGATCAAAATTATAAAAAAATATAAAAATCTGGACGAGAGAGAAAGTGACAAAAATTAGAGAAAAAATTAAAAAAAACAAAAAAATAGAAAAAATTAGAGAAAAAGGATTTTTTTTAATTTTCAAGGTGCATAGGTGGCATAAATAGAAAAAAAAAGAAAAAAGTTGTCATTCCATTTCTCGAGGTGTGTAGGTGGCATTTTAGAAGTTTGTAGAAAGTTCCTTAAATTATGCATTCAATATTTGTTGTGATCCACAAAGGAAATGTAATTTTCCAATTGGTCCACATGGTGGTGGTTAGTTGTATTTGGGTGGGAATTTAATATTTTTTTTAAGGTAGTTGTATTTAACTTTTATCCCACATTGGTTGTGTTTGTAATGTCTTGGGTTGGAAGTGCCTATTTAAGCAAGGCTTATGATCATTTGTAATCAAGCTCTTCAAGTGCAAGCTCTTGTAGTGAAGCTCCCAAGGTGTAATCTCTTCTTGTAGAAGCTCTTGGTATGCAAGATAGTTGGAAGCTCTTAGTGTGGAAGCTCTCTTATATTATAAGAGTTTGGAGCTCTCTCATTTGGAAAATATTGTAAGGATTTTCAAGTATAATAAAAACATGTTTTGCAAAGCATTTTATCTTCTCTTTGTCTCCATATTGTTATGTTTTTGGTTGTGAATTTGTAAGGGTGGTGTGGCCCTTCATTAGTGGTATCAGAGTGGGAGTTCCTGAGTGTGTGGATAGATCACCAAATGTGAGGTAGTTTGCACTAGGACCTTGGGTTGGATGAAGTTTGTCAAGGAGTTCTTGATTGTGTAGACAGATCGCTGACTATGAGACAATTTGCACAAGGTACTTGTGTTGAGTGAATTTTGTCTTATGAAGACTTGATCATGGACAAGAGAAAGAAGAAGATGACATTTGTGATTGGATGGATTTTAAGGATTCCCAGACTTGAGAAAATTAGAGCAAGAAATCAAGAGGCATTGTGAGTTGTATTCTTTGATTTGCAAAAGCAAGTGAATGTATTAGAAGCTGAGTTGTAGAAGAGAAGAGTGTCACCAGAAAAGAGATATTGGTAATTCATAGGATGTGGAAAAGAAAGAAGATCTAGTGGAGTATCACACATGTGGTACAAAAGATGAGCAAGAGGATGAAGATACATATATTTGTGAACCCAAAGTTGAAGAAGATGAAGAGCACAATGATGAAAATATTTTTGAGACATAAGTAGATAAAAATGATTTGAAGACTTTAGCAATAGAAGATGCATAAATGCCTTAGTTGGAAGTCAAACAAGTGAAGTGATTACTTGCCTTGTTGACAACATGAAAGAGGAAAATGACAATGATGAATATGTCAAAGAGGTAAATTCTTATGAATCATGGGACATTTTCTTTGAGATCAATTTGAAAGATGATGATGGTTTATATGAGGATCTTGTTAGTGATGTATGGTATGGAAAGGAAGATTGGTATGGAATTGTTGAGTTTATTACAGGTGTATTTAATTCAACAAGATTGGAGGAAAATGAGATTTATACTTGGACAGAGTTCATTGCAGAGGGGTATTTTTAGTAATAGACACTTGTTCTAGCTAGGTGTTTGAAAAGAAGAAGGAAATATATTGGCAATGGATAATTGTTCTAGCTATGTGTTGGAAGAAGAGGAAAAAAAATTCAACAGTGGGGACTTCATTTTGTGAATCCATGTTCACAAAATGTTTCCTACCATGGTTGTCTGATGTAGGAGCATCTTGCATCATGAAAAAGGGGGTGTGATCAAAATTGTAAAACAAAAAAATTGGAGGAGAGAGAAAGTGACAAAAATTAGAGGAAAAATTTAAAAAATTAAAAATATAGAAAAAACTTTTTCTATTTTCAAGGTGCATAGGTGGCATAAATAGAAAATAAAAAATAGTTATCATTTCATTTCTCGAGGTGTGTAGGTGACATTTTAGAAGTTTGTGGAAAGTTCCTTAAATCATGGATTTAATATTTGTTGTGATCCACAAAGGAAATATAATTTTCCAATTGGTCTGCATGGTGGTGGTTAGTTTTATTTGGGTGGGAATTCAATATTTATTTTGAGGTAGTTGTATTTACCTTTTATCCCACATTGGTTGTGTTTGTAATGTCTTGGGTTGGAAGTGCCTATTTAAGAAAGGCTTATGATCATTTGTAATCAAGCTCTTCAAGTGCAAGCTCTTGGAGTGGAGCTCTCAAGATGCAATCTCTTGTTGTAGAAGCTCTTGATGTGCAAGCTTGTTGGAAGCTCTTAGTGTGGAAGCTCTCTTATATTGTAAGAGTTTGGAGCTTTCTCATTTGGAGAATATTCTAAGGATTTTCAATTATAATAAAAGCATGCTTTGTGAAGCATTTTATCTTCTCTTTGTCTCCATATTGTTATGTTCTTGGTTGTAAACTTATAAGGGTGGTGTGGCTATTCATTAGTGGTATCAGAGTGGGAGTTCCTGAGTGTGTGGATAGATCACCAAATGTGAGGTAGTTTGCACCAGGACCTTGGGTTTGGTGAAGTTTGTCAAGAAGGAGTTCTTGATTGTGTAGACAGATCACCGACTATGAGGTAGTTTGCATGAGGTACTTGTGTTGAGTGAATTTTGTCTTATGAAGACTTGATCATGGACAAGAGAAAGAAGAAGATGACATTTGTAATTGGATGGATTTTGAGGATTCCTAGACTTGAGAAAATTAGAGCAAGAAATTAAGAGGCATTGTGAGTTGCATTCTTTGATTTACAAAAACAAGTGAATGTATTAGAAGCTGAGTTGTGGAAGAGAAGAGTGTGTCACTAAAAAGAGATATTGGTAATTCTTTGGATGTGGAAAAGAAAGAAGATCGTGTGGAGTATCACACATGCGGTATAAAAGATGAGCAAGAGGATGAAGATACATATATTTGTGAACCTGATGTTGAAGAAGATGAAGAGCATGAAGATGAAAATATTTATGAACCAAAAGTAGATGAAAATGATTTGATGATTGTAGTAATATAGGATGCATACAATGCCTTGGTTGGAATTCAAAGAAGTGAAGTGATTACTTGCCTTGTTGACAACATGAAAGAGGCAAGCGAAGATGATGAATATTTCATAGAGGTAAATTCTTATGAATCATGGGATGTTTTCTTTGAGATGAATTTGAAAGAAGATGATGGTTTATATGAGGATCTTGTTAGTGATGTAGGGTATGGAAAAGAAGTTTGGTATGATGTTGTTGAGTTTATTATAGGTGTATTTAATTTAACAAGATTGGAGGAAAATGAGATTTATACTTGGATAGAGTTCATCGCAAAGGAGTATTTTCAGTAGTAGACACTTGTTCTAGCTAGGTATTGGCAAAGAAGAAAGAAGGAAATATATCAAAAATGGATAATTGTTCCAGCTATGTGTTGGAAGAAGAGAAGAAAAATATATATCGACAGTGACAACTTAATTTTGTGAATCCATGTTCACAAAAATTTTCCTACCATGGGTGTTTGATGCAGGAGCATCTTGCATCATGAAAAAGGGGGTGTGATCAAAATTGTAAAAAAAAAATTTGGAGAAGAGAGAAAGTGAAAAAAATTGGAGGAAAACTAATAAAATAATTAAAAATAGAAAAATAGAGAAAAAGGCTTTTTCTATTTTCAAGGTGCATAGGTGGCATAAATATAAAAAGGAGAGCTGTCATTCCATTTCTTGAGGTGTGTAGGTGACATTTTAGAAGTTTGTGGAAAGTTCCTTAAGTCATGCATTTGATATTTGTTGTGATCCACAAAGGAAATGTAATTTTCCAATTGGTCCACATGGTGGTGCTTAGTTGTATTTAAGTGGGAATTTAATATTTATTTTAAGGTATTTTTATTTACCTTTTATCTCACATTGGTTGTGTTTGTAATGTCTTGGATTGGAAGTGCCTATTTAAGAAAGGCTTATGATAATTTGTAATCAAAATCTTCAAGTGTAAGCTCTTCAAGTATAAGCTCTTCAAGTGCAAGTTCTTGCAGTGAAGCTCTCAAGGTGTGATCTCTTCGTGTAGAAGTTCTTAGTGTGCAAGCTAGTTGGAAGCTCTTTGTGTGGAAGCTCTCTTATATAGTAAGAGTTTGGAGTTCTCTCATTTGGAGAATATTGTGAGGATTTTCAAGTATAATAAAAACATGCTTTGCGAAGCATTTTATCTTCTCTTTGTCTCTATATTGTTATGTTCTTGGTTGTGAATCTGTAAGAGTAGCATGACCCTTTAGTAGTATCAAGTTCAAAGTAAATGAACTTTCTATAATCTTCATGTTCTTTTTTTTCTCTTTTCTTCACTCTTTTCTACAAACATACAATTGCTAGAAAGTAACAATAGGACTTGATTTGATAACATAATAACTCACTTACAAATTTCAAATCTCTAATTCAGCTCTTTGTTCTTCTTGGCATTCATTCCCCTTCATCTCTGATTGCTTGTTCATCCTTCAAGCCTTCACCTCCCTAATCTTTAAATGATGAATCTTGATATTTTACAGCTTAATCACAATCGTCCATCTTAGGGTTAGGTTAGATTCATTAAATCCCCCCTTCTTTCTATTATTTCCCTCTAGAAACTTCTCTTAAAATCCTCATTAAATTCATCTTCAAACAATTAATTCTAAATGCTATACCATCAACTCATCAAGCATATCATCAACATGATTCACATGATTAAAGAAAACAACTTTTATCGGCTTAGATTCATCAAATCTTCATTCAAACTCTTTATGTTTTCACTCGACAATAAATGAGTTCTGATGCTTGGTCAACACAAGGTTGCTCAACATAAACTAAATCTTGTTCAGTTAATACTAATATTTTCTAATGCTCAACGCATACTAAATTTTTCTAATGCTTGACACATACTAATATTTTCCCTTGCTTGGTCATAACCATCTTACTACTTAGCTTGAATTAAATGATTGGCTTACACTATTTGTTTAGTCAAGCTTGGCAAACACATTCTTATTGTATAGTCTTCTTCTTGTCTTTGCTTAAGTATCCTTTCATTGTGGCCTTAAGTCGATAAATAATACACTATATCATCAAAGTCTTACTGGGTCTTAGTGCTCCTTTTATACACCATATAACTCAACCTTTCTCTAGGTACTCTTGTTATCCTCTCTTTTCAAATCCTCTTCATCAATTAATCAAATGATAGCATTCTAACCAAAGCTAGCAATTGTCTTACCAGCAAGTAGTAGGTTTGATATCAATGACAAAATAATGATTGTTCCCATGATATATTTCTATACTTCAACAATCTTCTTTTTCAACATCTACTTCTTTATAAAGTGTATCCATTAGCTAAATGGCCATATCTTTCCTTTTCTTTAAGGATATTTTAAACTCTTCTTTTGTTGCTTCAAGTTGTTTCAATATGATCTAGATGTCAATCATCTAATTCTCAATAATCTTTCCCAATTTGTAAGCCTCCATATCTAAGATCTAAACTCCTCAAGCTATTCCACTTCTTTTAAGAGAACTTTTCTCTAATACTAGTTGTTGGAAGTCTTATGGTTGAATCATGGTCTATATAAATTTTCACTTATTGAACAAAATAATAGATTAACTACATTCACTCCAAATCCATTTCATATCTAGATTATATACCATATAATCATAAATTGCAAAACTGAAATGAATCTAAATATGCATGAAATCCATCAACATGAAAAATGTAAACACATAATAGAAAGACTTTGGTAACCTAGAGACCCTCCAAGATGAAGGTAAAACTGGGATGGGGATGACACCAACAAATCTTCACTATTTCAACAATAAAGTCCACCTATTAGGGCTACAATCTTGATCACTTATGATGATCTACCCCATGAGGGGTCTACTCACTTAAAATAATTACAAGACTATTAGGTCTACTTTGATTAAAGGATTTAAACTTACAATGAAGTAAGAACTCTATTAGGAGATTTAACTAGGTATGTTAAAACCACTCTAATAAGATATTTTCCCTAATATACTAGTTATTATGTCTCAATACATGATCCTTCAATTTTTTCTTATGAAGTTGATTACAGATCTCTCTTCAATGTCTAAATCTGATCTCCTTATTTGATTTTCTCTGTTCTTCCTTTCACTGCTAGGTTGATCTGTCTGATCTCTATATCAAACTTAGTCTTCCTTGCTCTATCCTTAGAATTTTCATGCATTCCTGATATTCCTTCACATTCATAATTATTTAGGGTTTGATCCCTTCTTAAATAGATAATTGTAGAAGGTTCTAGAACATGATCAATGCTCCAAAATTCATTCTTTTGTTGCTTGGTCCTTTTGTTTTTCTAATTGGTTACTCTCCCTTTCTTGGGATTGATGTCCTTTGATAGAATACATAATTAGCTTTTTATTTATCTCTATAATAAAAAAATATTGTGTAGAAGTTGGCCAAAATGATTTACATAAGTGTTTGTGCCATTACAGACACATATGGAAAAACTAGTTTACTTAGTAATTAAATGTCTTGACACTCAATCATTAATAAAATTCATGCTATCCCTCAAATTCTATAGGCCCAACATGTATTGACTCACTCAACATAAATTAACTTGACACTACTTAGTCTCCATGTGTTTCACTCAGCATATATTGTGACTTGGTCTCCACTGGGTTGCTCAAAAACCTTTGACTTGTTCAAAATGTACTAAAATATAAAAAATTCCATGTGGGTTGGCCTTCTTTGGATGACTCGGTCGTAGAGATGACTAGCCAATTCTTCCTAGGAAATGACTAAATGTTGGACACTAATAGTAAACAAAGCTTAGAGATCAACACTTTAGAGGGTCTAAGCAAGAAGATATGCAATACAAAGATGAGATATAAAGATGTGACAAAATGATGAAGTATATAGAAATGATAGAGAGAAAGAAAAAATACCTTGTGATCTATACAAACCTAAAAATGGGCTATCAAAAAACCTATGAAAGGATTGATTCCAATAATCTTAGCAAAAAATTACACTATGGACAAAACCCAAAAATATTTTGGTGAGAAATCAATGGTGAACTCCTCAATCAAGGTTGAAATAGAGCATCAAGGGTGCAATTCACCTCTAGTGAAATGTGTGTGACACTGATTCTGACTTCATAGATTTGAAGAAAGTTAAAAAGGATATCCAAATTTGCAACATGTTCGTCGATCTAAGATCTGAAACCTACAAAATAAAGGATTGTTTTTTTGGAGGGGGGAAGGGGTTTCCCTCAATCAATCCCCAATTTAGGAATTAACCTTGAATTGAAATAATTATAATGGAATGGTAGAAAGTAGTCATGATAGATCTAACATGAAGCAATGTAAATCTAAGAATATGTTTTTGAATTTGTAGTGTAATCAAGTATGTAGATGTAATAGTTGTCTCAACTTCAAAACCCTAGAAAGGAAATCAAAGTGAAACCAAAAAATTTGTGTATGAATATGCTTGAAATCCATATTATGAATGCATGTAGATGAATATATATCTTGAAAGGATAAACATAGAAGATGCAACAAAGGATCCTGAATGTAAAGGTGTTAGATCTTGCATAAACTCCTTCAATAGCTTGAATACATGAATCCTTGATCTTTAATTGGAGAGATAGCTTGAACACATTTAGTATTTGA